>VYXB01000733.1:1285866-1332349 GCA_013397135.1 Pachyramphus minor | reverse complement strand
AAAAAAGGAAAAAAATAAAGGAACATCTGCTTAGCTTATGAACAATCAGTTTTGAGACAAATGGAGCAGGGGAATTTAAAATCAGTTACCTGGAACAGCAACCAAGCCATCAGGCTTCAGTATCTGCAGTGATGAAAGATGACCAAGGCTTTCGACCACCACAGCTGTTCAGCACAAAGAAAGCAAATTATGTACACAAACTTAATTAGAGGAAAGGATTCCCAAGCCTTCATAAAGCCACAAGTCATTCCCTGCAAAGTTCTCTCAGACCCTGCTTACTCTAAACTCACAGATCTGCCTGGAAAGTGCATTTGACTGTCATTTTCCCCCATCTCAGGGGATCAGAGGGGTACACACGGATCTGGATTGTGGGCAGGGACACTGGGCACTCTCCAGCACACAGGGTAATTTGCAAAGAGACTCATTGATATTGCCAAAAGCAGCTTCTGCTTTGCCAAGTCATTAGAATTAATTGAATAGGCTCAAAAGTAGAAAAGAGTAATTCCAGGTGAAATGAAATATAAACTCCCATGTCAGGAATATGCAAGACTGGCTCAGGACACTCGAGAACAATCCAGCAGAGGGTCCTTGAGAGCTTGGGATGAATATTTATGGAGTTGTGACTTACACCTTTGATGCAGGGCAGGGAAGGTCCAACTCCCTCCACAACATTCAGGCATCTCCTGAACCACCTTTTCCACAAAGGTGGGGAGTGTTTGGTCCTGATTTTTGGTTGGTTTTTATTCTTTCCCAAAAGGCCAAGGATCTTTCCTGCTGTGGTAACACCTGCCCCTCAGGTGCCTCACCTGGGCCCTGTGAAGCAACACCCAGTGGGCCAGTGCACCCTGCTTGGCTGTACTAGTCTGGAGCCAGAATTATCATTATCAAACCTATGAAAATCTCCCTGAACTTTTTTTTTTTTCCCTGGAATAGTCCATATTTTTCCTAAAAGGAAAACCCACTGCCACATGCCTAAACTTCTTTTCCTAAAACATTTCCAAAAACATAAGAAGCTTTTAAGTCAAAAGCAAAGCAGCACCCGTGTTGCAGGTATTTCATTCACAGCCTTGTTCTTTTGTTTCTAAAGCAGTAACAGAACCCTATATATATATATATATTTTTTTTTTAAACAAACCTGGCAAGAGAGCTTTTGTAAACTTCAACACGGTCACAAAGGTTTGGGAATAAAGGAAAATTAATTTGTTGGTATCTTCAAAATGGAACTCATAAAAGCAGCAAATGCATGTAAGGTTTTAAGTCTTGCCTATCCAGAAAGAAAGTATCTGCAGAGAGGGGCTTTTATGAATGTATTTTCATTTTATAATTTATTTTTTTTATCAATATATACTGCTTTCTAGAGACAGATCATTTCGTGAAACAAAGTGGTGCTCCTGCAAAAGGCTTTCACAGGTCTGGCCTGGTTTTTACTGTCAAACTAGAACATGCCACAATCACAGACCCTCCAGCTGAAAATTAAGAGAGACCCTTCTCTAACAAGGTTCCCACAAAACATCAGGTAACCCATTCAGAATGTAACACTTTGAGTCCACTTCTTCCATCAGGTACCTAAATCACCTCTTTCCAAAAAGTGCACTTATAATCAGAGAAGGTGCAATTAAAGAATTTAAAGCACTTACCCACCACACCATGGATCATCCTGACTGATTAGAAGCAGCAGCACTTAATTCCAGGAATACTTACCAGATCACAGGGTAAATCACCTCTCAAAGAGCCACAGGTTTAAGACATGGTTCACTACTGTCAAAACCAAGCAATTCTGAGGAATAAATCAACTAGTTTTATGCAAGGCAGGCAGATCCTCATGTCTTCAGGGAAAAAAACAAAGTCTTTTAGCTTTGTGTGGTCTCCATTAGCACAATACACTTTACAGGTACCTTAACTTTTTTTTTTAATCAGTTTCAACTGCAATGATTTCTAAAGCAAAAGAATCAAATGTTTGATTAAAATACAAACCTGTCCTGAAATTGTGATAAATCCAAGTCAGAAAAAGGAAGGCAGAGCTAAATTCTTACCTATGTTTACCTATGACCAAAGCTCAAACCCAAAGCTGCAGCAGGTTTGTTAGATGAGAATGTGGTGAAAAACAAACTGTGTGGGAGCAAAACAGGGCTGTAGCACAGCTGTGGAGCTTTCAAGGTTTAGATCATGCTGAGCTGATAGAAGCAAAGTAACTGAGGAGACAGACCAATGAAGTGCCTATTTGTGCATTTCCAATTCTCTACCCTCTCCTAGAATAGTGCCTCTCTGTGGAGGTTAGAGGAGATGAACCTCTGTAATCCAGATACTCTGTATCACTGCTGAAAAGCAGGAAATTCTGTCAGCCAGGCTGCAACCCAGAGCAGGCACAGTGACTAATAACAACTTGCCATTCAAAGTTAAGACAGAAGTGTTAAACTCAACTTCACACTCTGAACATCCCCTCCGTTTCCATACCAGAAGCTGCACAGAATATCCATCATCTAAAAGGGGCTCCTGCTCATCCACATCCATGGCAACAGGATTTGGACCCCAGTTCATTATTCAGCAAATCCCAGCAAATCACTTAAACAAAAAAACCCCAAAAGCCCTGAAACAAACGTTCAAGTGGGAGACCAGAAACAAACCAGGCTATGAATGCCAAAAACAGCTGTATTTTTAAACGTTTCCAACTACATACAAGAACAAATCCAGGATGTGATGTTTGCTTAGTTTTATTAATTTATTTTTGCAGGAATCTGCAACTTGGAGTATGCGCTTTCTGGAGGTACCATGCATGCATAGCCTCTGAATGCTTTTATACAATTTCATCTCTTAGTAATAAGTTCATTCACAGCATACACAAATCTAGAATGTAGACACCATATATACAGGATTAAACAAGATCGTGTCTCTTTTTTTTTTAATGAAAAAATTTAACAGGGTTTCACACAGCAGGAAGTATGGATTAGATACACTGGTGCCACCATAAATAAATAAGTTTCAAGAACACAGTTTTTTAAAATTGGTTTCAAAGGTACTGGAAATCCAGGATTATAATATTGCATTAACTCCACTGATTTCTGATTATTCAAATCCAAGAAAAATATTTGCATTTATGGACATGAACAGCAATGAAAGCCCCAACTGAAGAAATGTGGCAAAATTCAGTCATGTCTGCATTCATATAATATTGACATTTTGAAACAAAACAAATGCAGCAGCACATAGAGACAGTACTGACTACAAGATGTGATATCTGTGCCTTCTTTCCTTGTGGGATTTGGAGTCATGGAGTACAGAGCATGTAAATGCTGTGGTATCAAACGAGCTCTTGAATTGTTTATGTCCAACTGTCCACATCAGGATAATCATTTTCACATTCTAGGGTATACCACTGGATTCTAAAACAAAAACTATCATCCTGATGACAAGTTTGTTTTTAACATATTTAATATTCTCACATTCTTTTTTTAAACATTCTTTATTGGTTTTATTTTGTCCCCGTTTCAACTCAAGTATTTCTATTTCTGTTTCAAGGGATTTTACAATCAATATTAAAAGTATTTAGGAATTGAAGTGAGAGATGTATAGCTGGGACAGAAAAACTAACTGAAAGAAAAGTTGGATTTTTTTTTTTTTTTAAAAAATGTGATTCAGTAGCATAATCATAATCAGAAAGTACTGAGACCAGCTCTTTTAAGAATTATTACACCTTTTCACCACACCTCCCATTTTTCAAGGGAAACACACACATACCACAGACACACAGATACACAATTCAATCTGATCTAAGACTACATATTACAAAGTACTTCCTTTTGCTTGACTTCCCACCCCTTTCCTCTTCACCCAAACAAGACTAATAATTACATCAAATGAAAAGCAGATCCAAAGTTCAGGATTTCTTTTGGTTTACTATGTTCTGAATAGTCTTCCACAAGCCCCACTCTAAATAAACTTTTAATGAGCTACAGTAGTATCCTATAATTAAAGGGAATTCATCTTAATAGCACAGTAAATATAAAATAAGCTTTATAAAATTTCAATGAACAGTGTGATCATTTTGAATAACTGAATGTCCAAGTCAGTTACAAACTCTACCAATCTAGTAGCATGGTCGAGGGAAAGCTCAGTCATTAAGGAAAAAAGAAAACACAAGTAGTGCATTAACTCAACAGCATCAGCATCCCACCATTCTCACACACACACAGGTTGTATACAATACAGTGCATTTTGTATGCCAGCTGACATTAGGGTTTTTATGTGCATTCAATAAATATTACATAAACCAACCTTTTTGGTATAATCTACAATTCAGTTGGGACGTGAATGGCATCACTTGCTTTCAGAAGGAAAATGGATCTTCCCATATTCAAGATACAATTTACATTCTAACAAACCAGAAATATTGAAGCACCATGTAAAGTCTTTACTATTCATGTTTGAGTATGGGCATTTACAAGTAAAAGAATACAACTGAAAGGTGTGGGTGTTTGTTTTTTTCTTTTTTTGTAAATACAAGCAACAAATTAGAGTAATTGAAAAAACAGGGTAAAATTATTGGTTAAAAGGAATTCTTTTTCAATTTAACGGCTCTTGCTCACTGTTGCAAAAAGTATCTTGCTGCTGTGGCAGCTCTTCCTTCGCTTCCTCTGGTGAAGCTGGACTAAGATTTGCAAGTCTCCCCATATGGTTTTGTAGCTCAGGGAATTACTGGACTGGATGCATATTTTCACCACCATCCCCCCCCCTTTCAAAAGTAGCATCTGAAAAGGGTACAACTATATTTTTGCTTGACACACCTACTCTCATTTGCTGACTGTCACTTCAGTTGCTATCTTTTGTAATTCCAGCAAAAACAGATGCTTCTAGAACTTCAACAGAAGTACAAATGAAAATTGAAATAATACAAAGGCAAAGGCATCAGGATAGAAGAGTCATGAAGTTACTGGTATTGTTTTGGGTAATTCATTATACAGCTGATAATAGCAATACTTCTGGCTCATGTGTTTTCTAGTTACCTCAGTTTTGTCAGACTGCCCACTGACATGCACAAAATTGGTATTTGCTTTCTGATTTCATTTGACAGTAATTTTTTTACTGCTTTCCACATGTGATGAGCTCCCCCCACAGAAGTATAAATCATCATGAAGGAAGGAAAACTATCTCTGATGCCTTTGACTTTGTTTTGCTCATTAGTGGTGCACACTGATTGCTGGATCTCTCCTAGCTTATTTAAAGTTATCCTGAAGATATAATTAGTGCAAGAAAATATTGAAAACCCCCAGATAAAATATTGGTTCCTCTTCTAAGATCAACAGTTTGGTTCTTACTGTTGTCTTTATAAACTGTGGGGAGAGAAGACACCAGATTGAGCAATGCAGTCAACATGAGTTTTCCTCCACCCACCCCTTGGCAAATACTGCTTTATTTTAAATAAGGATTCAGACACATGATTGTTCTACCACAGCTTAACATGTTATCACACATCAAGTGAACTGTGGTAATTGACCATATGGATGTGGCTGCCATGAGCTACAAACAGCTTAAAAAGTAGTTTGAAACTCCCCTGGCAAATTTTGCCTTACGGTCGCAAAGTCAATTACCATAACTCAGCTGAGGTGCTTGGTCACATCTGAATTGTGATGAAGTTACACCATAAAAGCTCAAATGCACTGTACCAGCCTCTGACCAGTACACAGGAACATCCCACTCAGTCGCACAGTTGTGTCACAGTCATTCAGCTGCCCAAACCCAGGTTCGAGTTCACAAGTATCGAGTGTTTTATTACAGCAACCTGAAGCATTCAAACAGATTGAATATCACCTTTATAATACAGTATATCATATGCAGAAAAGTACCAATATGATTTTCAGTTGCAAGTCTTGTGTTGTTCAACCTACGACAAGTATTTCCTGACCACAGCAAAGAGAATGCAGTGTGTGATTTTTCAGGATGTGGCATCCGCTATTTTGTACAGGCTGGTTTATTACCAATGTGCAAATGAACCTTCACTGAAGAGCTGATTAATTATTTTTCAGCTAACTTTGATCTGGGGCACAAAGTATCTTCTGTGCTGTAAACATCATGAATTCTTCACAAATTGGAGGCTGAAAAGGCCTAAGGAACTGGGTACAAACTCTTCTCATACACAACCATGGCTGAGCTCAAGTCTTCCAAATGGAATTTGGAGTAGCCTGTGTTTGGTGTATTTCCCTGTGCTGCTACACAGCACAGGCTTAGAAGATTGTTGTATATAAAAGCATACTTTTAGCTTTGAAACACGACGGCCCAATGAAAGCATGCAGCAGTATTTTCATCTGTAATGTGGTAGAATTCATTCTCGGTTTATTACCAGTGTTGACACAGCCAGGTGAGCACTGTACAAGCAAACAGGATTGTAAAAAATTACCTCTGATTAAACTCTCTGTATCACTCATACAGTTTCTCATTTAGTCACCTCAGGTCACTATTTCAAACAGCAAATTTTGTAGACATAAGTTACCCTGAAAAAAAGCAGCAATTACAGATACCCTTCTCCTTGTTTTTCTTTTTTTGTTTAAACATCTTCTTTTTCAGTAGCTTACAATCTAGAAGCACAGGGAGCCTTTGTTTTCCAGCTAGCTGGGGCCAGGATAAGTCAGCTCTGGCTCTTCAGTTTTTCTGGTTAAGTGTAACACTTCACATCATTACTAAGAGTCCTACAATTTTTTTTAAAAAAACCAGTAGTTTTGGGTTGTGGTTTTTTTTTTTTTTAGAGCCACTAAGCAGTAACTATAACCACAGGACTAAACACCAGTAGTTATTTGCTTTCCTGCATACATTCTTCTCAAAATTAACCCTTTTACATTTTCAGGTTTCATTTTCTGCTCTGCTCACTGCAATGGGAAAGAATTTAACCCTTAATTTACTTATCTTTTAGTGTAGCAGAAGCAGAAACATCTTAACACATTACTCCCACCCCTTGCAATATGAAGATTGTTGACTGGCAAAGGCCGGGCAGATGGACTGAAAGGTTCCCCATGTTTCCTTCTCCTACAGCTGTCGGCTTGAGAGCCCATTTTCAACCCAATGCAGCCCCTTCCTGAATTTCAGGTGTATCGTGGCATCTCACACTGTTCACAGCGATTCAGTGCTGGGTGATTTAGAAAGGTGCAGCTACCACAATTCCATGGAGCCCCTTCAAAGTCTTCATCTCTTGGCTGAGTCCGTGGAGTCTGTTTGGAGCTATTTTGATGCTCTAAAGAAAAACCAAAAGAAAACATCTTATTTCAGAAGAGAAGGATGATTGTCAAGATCATACTTCTGGTTGGTCACCTAATTAAACAGTTTATTTTAAAGTGAACATGGAAACCTTAACATTAAAGGTCTTTTCCTAAAGCACTTGTAATTCAGTTTGTGAAATCTGAATATTTAAAGTATTTCATTTCTGTAAAGATTCACTTAACCATAACATCTTAGAAACAAAAAGAGCACTCACCACTGCTGGGTCACTGATACTGCTCAAGATTTACTGGCTTAAAACATACAAGTTTGTTACTGGCACTGCAACACCATCCTGTTAAGGAATGACTTCACAGGTTTACATAGAGCAGCCTATTACCAAATTTTAAATTCCATATAGCCCTACTTTACCTGAAGAGAAAAACTACTTCTAACTTAGATTCTTCAAACAGTCTGACAGATGACACTTTTCCTGCATCTTTTCTAGCATTTATCCAGGCTGAAAAAAATACAATAGAAAAAATAAAACGATAGGCCTGTTTCAAAATAAGACAATTACTTTTCTTCCTCATGGTTTTGCAGCAGGAATGTGTGTTTATGAGTGAAGTCTGCTTTCACTCATAAAATCAGGATGTAAGCAAATCATACATGAGGTCTTAACCCACAGAAAGACTTCGTTTTCCACATCTACCACCACTTCAAGACCTCAGGTTATCTACTAAAAGTGAAAAATACTCCCAGAACGTGGGAGCACAATGTTGCACAAAATGTTAATATTCAGAACATCAACACATACATAGAAGGTAAGGTTAAGACACCCATCTGCTAAACAAACATCTGTAGAGCAGCTTTATTAAAAGAGAATTTGCATGTAACAAAGGCCTGTAATTTGCGGCTGCACACAAAATTGCTGCCCCACCTGCTACAAATGCAGCAGACAGCTGAGGACAACCTCAGTGCAAACAGCACTTGTGTTTGCCTTGAGACAAACTTAAAGGAAATAGAAGTAAACTCCTCACGTTGATGCAAGCACTCTCCAGCCCAGATGCTGTGCAGTCACATTAACAGTGCTTGACCTCAACCAACTCCTCCTAAGCAAAGGGCAGTGTGGGCACTTGACTGGCCAGATGGCAGCACAGAGCAGACCCTTGTCTGCCCACACCCGTCTGCCCACCCACCTTCAATGGCTGAATGTTAAATGTTATTGTGTAAGGAAAAATGTTATTATGTAAGGAAAAAAAATAATCTTTTTAATGTCATGATGTTAAAAGCCAAGCTCAGAATACAGTAGGCCAGCCCTAAAACTGATCTCTAATAAGCTGACAGGCAAAACTGGGAGGGTAGTCGTACAATCCTTACAAGGCATTGTCTTTTCAACTGCCAAATACAATTAATTTAATGCAGGTTTTGCACATTAGTTTGCTTTGAAATAATAAATCAAATAGGCTAGGGTGGTAAGAGAATCCCTTCAAGCTTCAGAGAGTAACAGTTCCTTAAATCAATCTCGTGATCTCTGTAATTTAAGATGAATCCAGGCAGCTGCCTTCACACCACGGCTCACCTGCTGCTCCCAGCTTTCTTGGACACTACCACCAAAGGCAGGGAACTCATCCCAGTATAATCTTTGAACCATAAACAGCAGTTCTGAGCCTTGTCTTTCTTTTAAAATTTCCACATAGTAATAATTTTATTACATTGAGGGGTAAAATACTTGCTTCAAAAGAGGGGTGAAGTCTCGTTACGTGAATTCAAAATTCAACTGTAGAAACCTTTGTGAAGTGCTGATCAGCAATCAGAACTTACAAAATTGCTGGTGTCAAGGACTCTATATATAATTACTGATTCAGAAGAGCTACTTCTTTTCCACTAACATTGCAGTACATGCTAGTTACAGTAAGAGGAGACACAACACTATGAACCTTATCACACAACATTTTCAGAGAAAAGAAAGCTTTTTCTCCATGTCAGACTATGGGATCCCAGACTGGCTATTTCAGTAGAAAGATATAAGGTGTCTGTAAAAACTTCCACTAATATTTGAAACCATTCTTTTAACAGATTTCAGGTATAAAAATGTAGGTCAGAAAAAAAATACCTGAGACAAAAGGTAGGATTCTGATCTGAAATCACCACTAAGCACAGTCGAATTCAGGAAGTTACTGAGCTACACAGTGACTGTGTGTCTGCTTGGGGTCTGTTGAGTCACTCTGGCATGTACTGACTGACCCTCCACAGGACAAAAAGTGAGACTAACTTATGTAGCTCCTATGCTTACACAAAACTTAAGTTGTCTTGTGCTGGATATGAATCCTGATACTACATAATTAGCACTGAAAATTAATGAACCTATACAAGTGGGACACTCATCTCTTTCGACCAATGTGAGGAAGTGTCCTCCTTGGTCCTTAAGATATTTGAAGCTCTTGCTGTGGTAAAACTTTAGGCTACTGTGAAATTCATACTGTGCACAAAAATATAGGTACAAAGTGAGACCAGGCAAGTTAAAATATAGTTAAGAATATAAGCACAAATTTAAAAAGCTGCTGTGACCAACTAAACTTGTATAGAAGACTACAAGTAAACCATAAAATCCTAACATATATTAGAAGACAACTAAACAAACCTGACACAGAGCTTTTAACCTGGAACTATTTAAAAAAGAAAAACATTAGGAAACTCAAGTAAATATGTAAAAATTTGTATATTTTCAACTCTTTTCCTAATAATGAGTAACAGTATTTACAGAACATTCATTTGCAACAATCTGTCTGAGGAAAACAAATTGTACTCAGGATTACTGCACTTACATAAAAGTGTTCTTGTTTGATTTCTACAGAAAGAAAAGTTAAATAAGTAGAATTACTTCCTGTCACCACAGGGATTTTTTTTAAAAACAAAAAAATTCTCTCAACGCAGATTAGGTAACTTGATGCATGTTTGTTAACCTACCCTTTTTATATGGCTTTGGTGGCACAACAGGACCAGGCTCTATGTTATCATAGAAGTTACATGCGGCTTTCGGATCAAAGTTTCCTGTCGAAAAGAAAAGTTAGAAAGTGTAACTTGAAGTTTATTTAAATTCCTATGCCCACGATATGAACATCTAGAGGCTTCTGATTTTATACATCTTTTTATTATGACATTATATCTTAGCTTTTTCACAAATTTTGACACATTTTCAGTTTTGTGTGAATCCCAGTCATTTTTAGCAGGGTAATCCCATACTGAAGAATCAGCTCCAGCTCAATTTTTCGTACGACTCTGAAACGTAAGTCTTTCTATAGGATACTTCCTTGATAAAAAAGGAAGACTGTGCATATTCTAATCTATTTGATTCTATTTATGAGAAATTTATACTGCAAAAAAGATTTCTGAAGACCTAAGTAGATTTTTGTTTTCCAGTTTCTTGGTTGCAAGCTGCAGTTCTGTTCAGTATTACTTGGCTGCAGCCTCTGTCAGCAAAAAGTTTAAATTTTAACTAAAGGATCTTCACAAACGAGTAATTTTTTTTAATCTTGACAAAGTCACCACTTTCTTAGTAATGTAATTTAATTTGGCCAACAGAAATACTAGCAAGTCAAGTTTATTAAGCTGCAACTGAAAAAAACCCCTGCATGTTAGAGGTAAGTTGTCACTGCTAACATAAATTGAAAAAAACTCCCAACTATTCACATTTAAGCACATACCATAGGAGAATCATAGGATCATTTAGGTTGGAAAAGACCCCTAAGATCACTGAGTCCAACCACTACCCCAGCACTGCCAAGTCCACCAGTAAACCATGTTCCCAAGCACCACATCAATGAGATTTTTAAATACCTCCAGGGATGGCGACTCCACCACTTTCCTGGGGAGCCTATTCCAGTGCTTGACAATGCTTTCCCAGATGACATTTTCCCTAATATTCAAACTAAACCTTCCCTGACACAACTTGAAGCCATTCCTTCTCATCCTGTCACTTATGACTTGGGAGAAGAGATAAACCCCCAACTGCCTACAACTTCCTTGCAGGTAGATGTAGCGAGCAACAAAATCTCCTGAGTCTCCTCCAGGCTAAACACCTCCAGCTCCCTCAGTCCCTCCTCACAGGACTTGTGCTCCACACCCTTCACCAGCTCCACTGCCCTTCTCTAGACATGCTCCAGCACCTCAGTGTCTTTCTTGTAGTGAGGGGCCCAAAACTGAACGAAGGATTCAAGGTGTGGCCTCACCAGTGCTGAGTACAGGGGGACAATCATGGTCCTGCTCCTGCTGCCTACACTATTCCTGATACAGGCCAGGATGTCATTGGTCTTCTTGGCCACCTGGGCACACTGCTGGCTCATGTTCAGCTGCTGTCAACCAGCATCCCCCAGGTTCTTTTCCTCTGGGCAGTCTTCCAGCCACTCTTCCCCAAGCCTGGAGTGCTGCATGGGATTGTTGTGACTGAAGTGCAGGACTCAGGACTTGGTCTTTTTGAACCTCACACAACTGACCTCATCTCATCGCTCCTGCCTGTCCCTCTGCAGAGCCTTCCTACCCTCCAGCAGATCAACACTCCTGACCATATTCAAATTATTTTTTTTAAAAAAGTATCAAGTCAATACCTCTAGATTGAAGGAGATCAACTTCTTTCAGTGTACAGTCAACATTTATTTGGAGTTGTCTGTTGAGGCTTCTCAACCTGGTCATTTCCTCAGGCTAGAAAGAAACAATCGAAAATTGTCATTGTGGGAAAATCAGCATCTTATTGAAACAGAAATAAAACACTGCTATATTTTTGTTAACAGCTTTATTAGAAACTGAGTATAGATAAGGCACTGAAAAAAGCCAATTTGCCCTCAAAAAACATTCTTCTATTAGCATGTGAGGAGGAAAACAAGCAAGTTAGTTAATACAAAAACTGGTTAGTAGGACAACATAGCTGAGCTCAAGTTTATAAAACCACACACCTTATAAAACTCTCTAAGTTGATGGCTTGCCACCTTAGTTTGCATCAAGGTGATTAGAAAACAGAATACAAGCTGCAGCCCACCTTAACTATTACTTGATTAGAATTAAGGTCAAAAGTTTATCTATTTGCATCACCCCAAGGAGCTTCAACAAGCCAAACCTTCTAGCTCAGTATATTTAAATCATCTGATGCTGAAGGATGGTAATTATTCTTAACAGTAATCAGTTAAGTCCATATATTTGCATATCATTAAGAATCCTTAAGTTACTGGAATATAAAACATTCTTAACACTAGCAGCCCTGATTACTAACACATGTAGGAATAACTCATCCCAGGTTGCATTCTGAAATCAGAGCCACAAAAGCACAGAATGTCTGAGGTGGAAAGGAACCTCTGGAGGACACATGGTCCAACCCCTCTGCCAAGCCTCCCACCAGACTTTGTGCCACTGACAACCACACTCTTGGCTTGGCTGTTCATCCAGTTTTCAGTCAACCTCACTGCTCACCCAGCCCACACTTCATCAGCTTCTCTATGAAGATTTTACAGGAGACAATGTTGAAAGCCTTACCTAAGTCTAGACAGACAATAATCACTGTCTATCTAGGTCATCAGGACAGACTTTTCATCCTAGAAGTATATCCAATTGGTCAAGCTTGACCTCCCCTTGGTGAATCCATGCTGATCACTTTCTTGTCCTTCACATGCCTGGGAATGGTCTGCAGGATTAGCTGCTCAATCGCATTCCCAAGGATGAAGGTGAGGCTGACCAGCCTGTAGTTCCCCAGTCTTCCCCTTCTTGAGGACAGAAGTAGTATTTGCTCTCCTCTAGTCTTCAAGCACTTTCCCATGCACCATTAATCAATCAAAGATTATCTAGAGTAGCCTTGCAATGACATCTGCCAGCTCCCTCAGCACTCCTGGCTGCATTTCATCCAGGATTATGACTTCATGTATGTCTGCTTTGCTTAAGTATTCCCTGACCTGATTCTCTTCCACTAAGGGTATACCTTCTCTGCTTCACACTTTTCCTAGGGTCTCTGGGACTTGGGATTCCTGAAGGCCTGTAAAGACTGAGGCAAGCAAGTCATTCAGTATCTCAAGCCTTTTCCATCTTCTATGCAACCAGGTCCCCCATCTTGCTGAGCCCATGTTTTCACTGGGCTTCCTTTAACAGAAGCCCTTCCTTTTGACATCCCATGCCAGATCCAACTCCAGTTGAGCTTTGGCATTCCCAACCTCATCCTTGCACACTCAGTGCCTCTGCATTTCTCCCAATGCCAAATGCTGCCCCGAGACAGGCGACGCACACAGCAGCCACAGTAGTGAAGCAGCCAACAGCCCCTACTGTGCCTTCAGCCCACACCCGTGTGCAGTGCTTATGTCAACACAGAGAGTCTGAACAGATTTGGTTCAACAACTGCACACAGTGGAAGCTATTTTTCAGCCACATGAACTTCCCTTATCAGAGCCATACAGTTGTTTGAGCTGGAGTCACTTGCAGGTGGAAGTCACACAGATAAGAAGAATCAACAAAGAAAACAGGAGAGGGACGTGCCAACTATTTGAGCCAACATTGCCACTGAGAAGTTACTTGGCACATCCTGCACATACCAGATGACAAACACCATCTATGAGATGCAACTACGCCAACTACAAAATACCTTTTAAAAAAAAAGTTAAACCCTCCTGGATGAACACCAAGCACTATATGGCTCAGGCTCATTAAGTAAACTTGGATATACTTTTATAGGTTGGTAGGAGAGCAACCATATTCAGTTCTGTGGTCCACAGAAGCACACGCATACCCCTTTCAGAAGTTCTGTTGTGAGCACTAAAAGCTGGAGACGTTTCATAAATTAGAAGAACTACCTTATGGCAAGTCAAGAAACTACAATAAATTATCTCCAAAACCTCAAGATTTTATACTCAGAGGTTTTTGCACAGTACTTTAGTTCATTAGAAAATAAAGAATAAATCTGTATGTTGAATTAAAATACTAACAAATTGCTTACTGTTGGAATTGCAGTTGTACAGCTCACTCTTCGAAGCCGCCTCTGCATTAGATCATGCTCCATACCATTGACTTCGGTTTTCAGGCGTTCAAGCTCTTCTTTCTCAAGCTTCAGTTCCTTTGCTAATCTCTCCATCCTTGCTCGTTGATGTAACAGCAAGGCTAATGTTTTACATAGAAGAAATAGTTACTAACACAAAAACCTGGAAAACTGAATTCTTAACTTATGCATAAGATTCATGAGTGACCTTTCTGGGAAAAAAAAGTGATTGTAAACATGCAGCCAAGTATCAGTGTGAAGATGCTTTCATGCCAAATGAACTACAATTTAGAACACAGTTCTTCCAGAATAAAACCACATTTTTAGACAGTAACTAGAAGTAGATATTACCATTTTGGTCAAAGCTTCTTTTTTTGCATTTGGTCTTTCTCGTCTCAAAAATACAAAGGCACCTGTACAAGGAGACAGCTTCTCAGGATGAAACAGCAACCTAGTCATATTAATACTCTACTGACAAAAAAAAAAAATATAAAAATGCCAGAGGTAAGATCAGAAGGTAACACACACTTCATACTTGCTGCTCAACAGCAGTGACACACCAGCCTTGAGACATCAGCCAAATGTCAGTCCTGAAGTGGTTTTTTTTTCCACTGCTATCACAGAGTATGCTATAACAATTTTAAATAGTCTTAGCTTTTCAGGAATATTGAAATATTCAATACTTTAAGGTCTCCAGAGTTCAAAGGCAAAACTATAGAACTTCAACAAAATAGCCTAGAGAATCCAGGAACTAAAAAGTGGAGTCAGCTTCAGTGCTTCAGACTCTAATTCTACAACAGAGCTGATTCCTCTAACCTCTCTCTGCTGTTAGTCATGCTCTGATTTTTGTCTTGGTACTGAAATTTATGACTGTCACAAGTTGATGCTGGGCTCCCAGAGAACCAAAGAAAGAATTCTGACTACCTAAAAGATAATACTCAGTTTCCTCAGGAAGAGCATTTCTCAGTATTTCAACATGATGTAGAACTGGCCAAGTCGGTGTGATGCTTAATCCTTTCTGATCTGGCTGGTTTTACCTGATTGAAGTGTGCCAGGACAGAGAAAAATAAGACATTTGATGTGGGTATTCAAACAAACAAGCTGCTCATGTAACAATGTTCCAGTAAACTGTTTGAAATAAAGATGCTGTAGAACCTGCAAAATGCAATTTCATAGAAGGCCCCAGCCAGCACTTGCCCTTTTCTTCACCCCTATCTAACAAAGGCAAAGAAAAAGTACGTAATATCTCAAGAGTATTTGCATGTGAGCTAAAAAGAAGTTAGAAAAATAAGCAACAACATGACAACTTACTGCAGAACAACAAAAAAACCCTCAACCAGGAGCATTAAAATAAGGGGTTTTTATCAGATGTCAGTATTCTGCACAAAAATGTAGCACTATACTTCAAATTTTGTATGGATCCACCAATTCACAGTCAAAGAATAAACACTGAACATGCTATCCAAGAATCACATCAGGTGTTTTTATACTACAGGCACCAGTACTACTGAACAAAATTGTTCTCTCCTTTTTTTAAGCAGTATAGTCATGCAAACAGAATTAAGAAAAGACAGCATAGATACCAGGCTGTGTGATTTTCCACTATTATTACCAAACCTTCTCTTTGTGTGATTCCTCCAACTTAACATAGTAGGACTACATTTTACAGCTTCACATTATACTCTCAAAGTACAACTCAAACATGACTCATACTACACAGAAGCAGTACAAGTACAGAGAGCAGAAGGAATTTTTGGTAACATTTTTCACAATGGTTCACATTCAAGAGAAAATTAAACAAAATTGTTCTATGTATTAAGCTGTTAAATATACTTTTTTTTTAGGATTCCTTTTGTGGCAGTAAAGAATATAATGTTTATTCTTCTACTGTTTATTTCTGTCAAGAGTTCAGAGTGCAGCAATACCAAAGGCTCTGGTAGGTATTGCTACAAATGTAAATGCCCCAAAAAGCATATACTAACTAGTTCTATTTAGTTTGTTTTTCAATTACAAAAAACTAGTCAAAGACACAAAGGTAAAACCAGATTTCTACATTTCACAGTATGTATTTCAAAGTTGTGTGAAGTTACTTGTAGCTTTCTCACATAAATGACAAATTTCACTGAAGCTGTAATAGTAACATTACCAAACATGTGGCATCAGCATTACAGACCTACTGGCAACCTTTCTTACTGAAGAACTGGGTCTAAAGAATTTCTAATTGGGTCTACCAGGTACAAACCAGCACTACTTCAGCTCTCTAAACTTAAAAAAAGGATAGAAAGAACAACAGAGGAATAAACTTTCTTTTCCATACACAAATCTGGAAAATAATTGGTGCTGGTTGTCATTCTGTCATTATTCCAAATGACTTACAGACTGATTAATTTCCTGAGTTTAAAATTTTTCAAGTCAACACAGCAGATGACTCCAAGAAAAGTAGTTTTCAGCTAAAATTTCAGTTAAATTTCAACTTTTTTTTCCTTTACTGAATTAATGAATTCTTCATTTAGGTACAGTATTAAAACTATGTTCTATCCCTACACAGCAGAACACACATCCTAAAATTTGTCTGCCAATCTCTCCCTCTTCTTTGAAAACTCCAAGTGGGAGAAGAGAACTTTGGATTAAGTTTTTCAAATTAATTATTTTAATACCTTTCAAAACAAAATTATTATTGGTATTGATGAAGTTTTTTTAGCTAGCTGTAATCCTATCTCTTTCCTCTTGCACTTCTTCAATCTACACCAAATAAATTGGATTCAAATGCAGAAGCCAGTGCTTCAGGTCTTAAAACACATTTGAATATGGAACAAATACAAAAGTTTTAAAAATCCACATGTAAATTTATGACAATTCTTCAATGCAAAATTTACAAACCAGACACACAGTTTATGAAGACACCTAAACTTTCTCTAAACTGCAGTGTTTTGTTTTAAGAAAGTCCCTTAACACCAAAAGCATAGCAACTTTAAGACCCTCAGAAATTCTTTATGTGTTAGACTGAAACTCGGCAATTTTTTTTTTAAAAAATCAGAACAAACTCATTCCATGATTTTTGGTGCAATCTCTAATTTTCTCTGTACAGGTTCCAAAATTCTCACTTACTAAGTAATAAAATCAAACTGAAAATGCATTTTCCAACACCACAATTCGCAGGGTTGAACATTTACCTTGAGTGTAAGCATAGTCGTCCGATCCAGAACTAGAACTTCTCTGATATTTATGGCTTCCTTTTTCTCCTCCAGATCCTGGGATTACAGAAATAGGCTGAATAGGTTCTGGTGCTGCAGAACGCTCTTCTTGGTCCACTAAATTTAAAAGATTCTCAGTCGGTGCTCGACCTACTGTGATTTTAAAAATGGTTGGGTTTGGCTGAGATACCATTACCCGAGGAGACTGTGTTGGTGCACCTGTAGGTCCAGTTGGTTGAGTGTAGGTAATATATACTGGATTAACACTAAATGGAGGTTTGGGTTGCCCCGACATACCTCTTGATGGAGAGCTTGAAGGCGGAGTAGTGGCTGCATACAGCGGGTGCTGGTTTCGTTGAGATGGTTGATTACTTATTGGTGAAGGGCTTCTGTTCATTGCAGTCCCAGGTCTTTGTGGTGGCTCAACTGTAATTTCTATTTTATTCATGGAACCTTTGGATAAACTAGGTCCAGCAAAAGGAGGAAGGTACGACACAGAGTGACTGCCTTGTTTTTGAAAAGTCTGGGATGCCTGCTGATATGGATGGGGTGGGACAGTTGAAGGGCTAGGAGGCATGAAAACATGTGAACTCTGATGACTCAACTGAGGAGGCTGAACTTGGTGTTGAGGAGAGCCAAAGGGAGAGGGACACTGGGATGCCGGTGGCGATCGAAAAGCTGACTGAGGGATCTGGGGCTGTTTCGGAGAATACTGAGAAGGTTGGTAGTTCTGTTGATGTGGATATACAGGTAGAGGACGGGGAGTATAATGTGGAACTGGGCCCTGCGGCGATGAATGCCACTGTGTATTCTGAGGAGTCTGTCGTCCTGAAGAACTTTGAGATGTTTGTCTTATATAAATAGAGCCAGGAGTCCCATAAAGATTGCTTGGAATCTGTGGAAGAATTTGTAGAGCTCTGGGTACGCTCTGTCCAGAGGGGAGGTTTTGTGATACTGTAACAGTAATGGGATTTGTACTGTACCGAGGTATGTGCATATACGTGGGAGGAGGGCCTTGCATAGCAGACGTGTTCATTCCTGGTTGTATGGAAGATGGCTGTGGAGGTGGCTGTGGAGGAGGAGTAGCTGCATTTCTATTCTGGTCATTCATGAAAAATGGATTGTAACTAGGAGAAGCTGCCACGACAGCAGGAGCAGAATGTGGTTCTTGAACTAAGCAGATGAGCTGTTTACCTGCTGTGCGCTGAGGGTCAATGTGTCCATCGCTTGAGCTGTGTACCAGTGTACGACCACCATTAAGTTGAGCCCCATCCCCCGCGTGATAGCTGGTATGAGGATGAATACCCAGATTAATGTGCAAAAGGCTATTTCTGTTCATTCTGGTGTCATCAGGGCTGTGGTACTCCATGTACAGGTATTTGTTGCTCTCCTGCGCAAGGGCTCGACAACAGGCATCGAGGTTGTTGTTGTTCTACGAGTAAGAAGGGACACCTATTACTGTCACATAGCACAAGGAAGAACCACTGCTCAGAGTTCAACAGGCCTTCAGCTGATGCCACAACCAAGCCCCAGCCCGAACACAACTAGGGAAAACATTTCATACACAGGAATTTTGAAACAGAGGTAATACCTGCTAAGTCGTACATAGCTCAAGCTGCATCTGGAAAAATGCTCTGGTAACACAAGCTACACTATGACATATTAAAACCAAAAAAATCAATTCCACTTTTGGGAAAACAATGGTTAGAATTCTTCACATGTTCTTCAAGGACCAGGTCGGTGCAATTAACTACTTCTAGTAACAACACAAATCAAATTAAACTAAAGATCAAAACTGCAAACTATGAAAAAGCAAAACAAATATGCAAATAACAGTTTAATATTTACCCAAGTGTTTACTGTTTTTATTTTTCTTTTACTATTTATCTGAATATTTCTCTTTACCTGAAAGTTTAAAAGCCCAACACTTTAGACCAGCTTTTATTCATAGAATAGTATTTAATGACTTAAAAAAGAAGTCCAAGTCAGTATTGCTTGAAGATGTACTGCCAATTCCATAAAGCACCTTACAATTCCAACAAAATTTCAACTGTCTTTAAGAATTTCAAGCTTAAGGCTAAAAAAGGTTTATTCACACATCAGTGAGGAAACCAAATAACCCCTATAAATGTTTGATTTGTTCTGTGGTGCTAGCAGTTGAAACTATACAGACAAATTATGAATCAAATGAGAAATCTAATGTGGAATTCCCTTTCCCTTCTTGCCTTCTCGCCTCATTTTAGCTTAATCTAGTCTTATTAAAAGAATAACACAAATGATGGCTTTTCCAAAGGAATAAAATCACTAGAAGGCATTCCAGATGGTGGATTTTTTTTTACAGGTTCATGTAACAGCCTGTATCAGCCACGGTTCAGATTTTAAAGTGAAATTTGTTTTCTTTAACTACTATTTCAATTAAGTTCAACTCAATCCGGCCCTCAGCACCCAAACTTTGTTACATATAATCCAAGACTGGTACCCTCTGTGACAGAACACCTTCTTCCAGAACAAGTATGTACATATTTATAGACACATACACCCCCACCTTCTTCAGTGCGCTAAAATTACTATTCCAAGGAATATACACTAATAATGGTTTCACTTCTATTTTAAACACTACCCCATATAAATTTTTACACATAATAATACACATATAGCCTTGCAATATGATTTTGAACAGCCTATCTATTGGCTGAAGTCATTTTACATTTCTTTTCTAAGGGACCAATAGCTAATTAGTCTTAATACTAGAGTGAAGATGAGTTTGCAAAAATTTCATGATTTCACTAACAGATGAACACACATAATTCAGCATCTTATCTTCAGTAGTAAATCTTCATATGACAACAGAAGACAGAAGAGTCCAGCACTTAAATATGAATGGCTCTCACTCTATGGATACTTCTCCCTGACTACTTCCCTTCATGTTAAGCTCTCCTTCTAGATCCCAATGGTCAGTGGGAATATCCAGATATATCACTGAAAATTTAAGATCAGAATATGTGGGAACCAGATCTTGTAATAACAACCAGCACCACAGTGCCAAGACAGCAACCTCAAAGTTAACCACTACCATCAGCCCCTTGCCATCTAAACAGAACTTCATAAGCAGAGTCCTCAGCTCCGTTAGGTCACTTGGTCAGGGTGCAGGTAGAGCAAATGTAGACAGGACAGGCCCTAATCTGATTTGATGAGAGTATGGAATATATTTGTCATTTCAAAAGACACTCAGTTTTTGACAGGTCTAAAACTCAAGTGGATTTAAATCTGGAGTACTTATTGTAAAAAGTTAATGAAAAGCAGCTCGTGCATCTTTAAATACAAAAGTGAGTTTGGAAACAAAATCTACACTTTAAAAAATAAAACATATTTTCCATGTAATGTTAAGCAGCTACCAAGAAAGCCCTATTACAGATACAGAACACCATATGCTTCTGCAGCATTAGGGGTTCTTTAATTTTATTGTTTAAAGATGTCCATGACAAACACAGTTCGTCAAAAGGATCATGTACTTAACAGTGCAGAAGAAATGATTGTCAGGATAAATAAAGCTTTAAACTACTGGGCTTCCCCTGCTTTACATTCGTGTGAAAGCAATTAATTTGTATTTGTATGGTTTAGAAGACACACAAGGCAAAAATTACAGCCACTGATCTAAGTAAGCCTGCTCATCAGCCAGGGACAAGGAGGATGCAAATACAGTTTTGCTATGTTAGTCATGGACACAACAAAGCCAAACCAGATTTTGTATGTTTCTATTCCATTCTTGAATCTTCTCATTAACTGAAGGTATTCCCAGATGACCACTACTTAGCAGAATGTGCAATATGTGATTTTAGATGAAGAATGGAAGGACAAAATGGAAAGGAAAAGGCAGGGAGAGAACCATCACCACCTGACTTGGAAACAGAGAAGTAAAACTAAACCTTTGGAGAGCTGTGGCAGAAAGATGACATGAAGATGAAAAATCTTGAGATTCCTAGTTAAGGTCAGCTCCTCATCTTGGAAGGACAGTCACTGCTAAAATCTTCTTCAGTGTAGGTATGTTATTTATGAAGCCATCATCAATTAACGTCCCATTAACCACTTTCCTTATTCCCCATATCCGTAACAGCTGCAGGTCGCACAGACAAGGAAAAACTGTCAGTGGGGGGGAAAAAAAACCCCAAGCCTAATTGAAGAATGACAAAAAAATTGCACCCAAGACACAGGACAGAAGTGCAAGTAGAAGAGTCCTCCAATCTTTTAAAATAAAACCAGGTGAATGGAATCTCTGCTCCACGTACACTACTGAAAAACACAAGACACAGGCTGTACCATACCTGAAGCATGCACTGAGATACCACCCCTTCGGGTATCTCAGGGAAACGCTGCCGGAGATCATGGAGTACCTGCACGTCAAGTTGTTGACTGCCCTGCGCCATGCCAGATGGATGATGTTCCAGATTACCAAAGAATGGAAGTCAACAGGCCTTCCAGTGATTATGGTCTTCTGAGGCTTCCGGCATTTTCTGTAAGAGACAAAACAATTATCTTTAAAGCCATCTAACTCTTCCTCCTTCCCAAACTGCACGTGTAGAAAAACTACTGTATTCAATGTTTAGATCTAGCTATCAAGAGAGACAACAGCTTAAACACAAGAGTGGGAATAGTCATATCTCAAAGTTTAAAATTAAAACCCTTACTGTATCCCACAGGTACATCTATATGACATTTCACTGGAATGTGCTAGTTCAGGTCTTTACTCAGTCTCATTGTTGCACCATGTAACATAACTTTAATTAATCTGACCCACATAAAATGGAACTGTTACATATTTACTCCCAGTGATATCCTGAACAGTTCGCAGGAAAGTCTGAAGTTATCAAAAAGCTGAGATGTCTGTTATTTACAACATGCTAGAAATAACAGGTTTGAAAACTAAGCACAATTATCCAAAATACTGATCTATTAATAGGGATTAAACTCTTATCTCTTACATCACTAGAAATCCAAGAAGTCAGAAGCAAATTTTGTGAAACATAAGAATTAAACAGAATTTAAAGAGTCCTTGTTAAGATTATGGTGAGAATCTATTCAATATTTTTGTAAAGCACCTGTTAAATTCATACTACTGTGATAAGTGACAAAAATAACCCTCTTTCCATTTCAGGATTCTTGCATTCAACATCAAAAAGATTCTATCTGAATTTCAATACCCACAGACTACTAGAAGGTAAATACAGTCTGAGTCAACACATGCTTTTCTCGCTTGTGGCTCATGATCACAGCAGTAATCAAAAGGCAGCTGAAATCTAAGCAAAGATTCACAAAAACTTTGCATGAAGGTGGTGCATGACACAGCCCTAACACATCCATCACTGCTAAGCTTCAAAAGCCTTTCCAACAATACTGCTCAGCTGAATTCTTAACTGCAGAGAAGGCAGTGCTGTGTTCAAAAAGGAAATGAGAGCCAGATACCAGCAGAGTCAGTGTTCAAGGAATATATTAGCTACCCAAAATCCCAAGCTCAAATAATGCTTATCTCAACCTCAGTGCAACTGTGGTGGCACAGGGCACAGGTATTCCAATCAGCTTTCCACTGGGGCTCAACTTTCAGCAGCAGTGCAGGGAAGCACAACAGATCAGCAAACACACATCTCTGTGCACTAATCGATTCCAACAGCTTCCCATGTCTTTCCTTTGAAAGTCTTAGTTTTCAGAGGCAAGAAAATAGAACATAGTTCTTCAAAGAAGTAAAATGTCAGGTTTAGGAAAAAAAAAACAACTTTGGTAAAAGGTTTTAGAGGTAAAAATAGCATAAGTCAAGCCCAGTCCCCCACCTGGCTGCTCTCTATGTGGACAGCTCTCAGCTGCCATCAGCATTCATTAAACACCACATATGCTCAGGGTTCTTCTCTGTCCTACCTCATATTCCAGTATCCAATATTACACCTGCCACATCACAAGCCTTTTCAAGATAAATGCAACAAGTTAAAGAACAGTGAGATACGTGAATTATCTTTCTGTGAGTTAAGAAATACTGCAATAAACTTACATTGTATAATCACAATGCATTTTTGTCCACAGCAGTAATGCTGCAGACTCTTTTCATTTTGACAGGAAATGAGCTTCCACTGACTACAAGAGCCAGCTGAAAATTCCTATCTACAGTCACAGTAGGAATCTTTCATTAAAATAATTTTTTTTTGTAAGTAACAAACAAACATCATACTCTGAAAGGCAGACCATCAGCACAACACTCAAAGAAAACCAGACAGCAAGAAAGGTCTATGTGGTTCTAGACAACTCTCCTTTTCCCAGGAGGAAGAAGCTAAAATGCAGTAATGGAGGGGTACCCTATGAGAATAAATTGCAGTTAAAACTCCTCTAGAATAACAAATGATAGTATCTGAAACAGAAGATAATAATTTTAAGAATTTCATTTGCATGAGCAAGAGCTTTTGCATCACTTCTCTCTTCAACTAAAAATTCACACAATGTGGGTGAGCAGACTGGACATCCATCATCAACACCTACAATGTTTTTCTACAACAATTTCAAAATAAAGTTTGGAGGTTTTTTAATGTTTTCTAACACTTCCTGAATATGTGTGGTGAGTAGAGATGTAATACAAAAAGTAATTGGCAGTTACTGGCCAACCACGAATTTTATCAGACTTCGCAATGCAATGCATAGCAAATGTCCATTTTCATTTTGAAGAGTTGAAGCTTCCAGCCTTTACAGTTACACACCAAGCCTTGAAAAGAAACCCAAAACAACTGTTGAGAAGCATGAACAAATACACAATCATTCAGAACTCCTTGGATTACGTGGCTGAACTACTGTAGGAATTTGTTGGGGTTTTTTCCCAGTCAATACCACAAAATTCACTCCTGTCATTATGTAGCAGCCCAGCTGTGTATGTATTGTTGTCCTACGTATTGTCCAGCATTTTGTTCTGCCAATTCTGCTTGACCTGCCTACAACTGCACAGTTTCCACTCTAAGCAGGCACAAACTGGCTGGAATACAATACCCACTTCCCATGTTGCTCCACAGCACACGGCAGGCGGAGAAGCAAGTTATTCAGAGCCAAGAGCTTACAGCACAGGCCACACAGTTAAGATGCTTAGACAAGAACTCCTGCTGAGCCACAACAGACCAGGAAAGCAATCCTTCAAAGACTTTCTTCCACAGCATCCACAGGCTAAGGGATACACTGAGGTGCATTACATTACCACCCTTTTAACTACTGAAAGTTCAATGCATCAAAAACCAACCCAAAGTAACAATGAAAGCAAGATCTGTAACTTTCAGAAATGAGTTGAGGGTGCCCAAACTCCAAATGAGGATGGAATAAATTAACACTGCCACAGACATGGCAGCAAAACCAAAGCACATTGTCACAGAATTGGTCCTGCTGTGTTAACACACAGAGACGATCTCAAGAGCCACTAGTGAGTCTTGGGGATTATGCAAACCATGACTCAAGTCCTAAACAAGTATAATAATCAGTTTTTCACACCTTTTATGTGCCCAAAGTAGATGTACACAAAAAGAGTATCTTTAAGTTTAATCTTCTTTCCTTAAGCCATTCACATAACTTCCAAGTTAAGAAAACAACAATTCCATCTATCAACTGATGTCAGTTCTCTGAAAGAATGGAAAAAAAAAAAAAAGTAGAATTACTGTAGCCTTGGTACTCCCCAAATATGTGTCCAAATATGTACAGAAGAAAATTTATTTCACTACTGACATTTTTGAAGCACTAAGTCACGTCAAACGAAGACACAGAAATCATCAGGAATTAAATTCAACTGAAAACTAAATTAATCAATATACATTATCCAAAAATTTATGAATTCTGTACTGATATGCACTTATGCAATTACAGTGTATGGAGCAACTACAACAAATCCTGAGTGAATTTCCAGAAAACAGGTTACCTGATGACTGTTTCTCAGACCTCACCAATTTTAAGTTAATTGTTAAGAGTTTTATAACAACAGTCAGGCAGTGAAGTGTTTAGAGATAAAAAACAAAAAGACAAAACACCATAATAAAAAAATCACCTTAGAGAATCGTAAATATTCTGAATTGGAAAGGACCCACAAGGATCATCAAAGTTCAACTCCTGGCCCTGCACAGGACACCCCAAGAATCACACACATGCTCTCGTGTGCCTGAGAGCATTGTCCAAATGCTTCTTGAACTCTGGCAGGTTTGGGACCATGACCATTTCCCTGGGGAGTCTGTTCCAGTGTCCAACCACCTCTGGGTGAAGAACCTTTTCCTGATATCCAACCTAAACCTCCCCTGACACAGTTTCATGCTGTTCCCTCAAGGCTGGGAGATGACCCAGAGGGCTGAGCAATCGCCACCCACATGAAGTTTAATAGAGACAGTGCTGGACTCTGCACCTGGACAGAGCAACCCCAGATGTACAGACAGACTGGGGAATGAGATGCTGGAAAGCAGTGCCACAAACGGGGACCTGGGGGGCCCTGGTCAATGGCAAGTTGACTGAGTCAGCAGAGCCCTGGCAGACAGGAGGGTCAACTGTGTCCTGGGAGACATCAGGCANCATCAGGCAAAGCATCGCCAGCCGGTCAAGGGAGGGGATTGTACTGCTCTGCTCTTCACTGAGGAAGCCTCACCTGGAATGTTGTGGCAGTTCCAGGCATTGCAATATAAGAAAAATATTAAGTTATTAGAAAGCATCCAAAGGAAGGCCTTGAGGAAAAGCTATCCAAGGAGTGGCTGAGCTCACTTGGCTTATACAGCCTGGAGAAGAGGAGACGGATGAGAGAAATCACTGCTGTTACAACTTCCTCGTGAGGGGAAGAGAAAGGGGAAGGCACTGATCTCTTCTCTGTGGTGACCAATGACAGGACCCAAGGGTCTGAAGTTGCCTCAGGGGAGGTTTAGGTTGGATATCAGGAAAGGGTTCCTCACCCATAAGGTGACTGGGCACTGGAACAAGTTTCCCAGGGAAGTCATGGCCCCAAACCTGCCAGAGTTCAAGAAGGTTTGGACAATGCTCTCAGGCACATGGTGTGATTCCTGGGGCATCCTGTGTGGGGTCAGAAGTTGGACTTTGATGACCCTTGTGGCTCCCTTTCAACTCAGGATATTCTATTATATGCATTTATAGAAATTGCAAACCATTCAGTGGGAGCTTCTGAAATGACATTACCCCTTAATAAAGGCTGCTTTGGGGTAGAAGTCAATTTAGCTGTAGATAAATAGATGTAGATAAACTTCCATCTGGACATAGGGCTATGGTCCTGCAAGGATTCCAAAAGTCATGGCATAAGAGGCAACGTGAAACAGCAATGAAATCAACAGCAGTTACCATCATATACAACTTAAACAGTTTTCTGAACCTTTCTTCCCACTCAACCCAGCCAAACTAATTCAATCTGCTAAAACAATTTTAAAAAAAAGACTTTTTACTAGCTTAATAAGCTTACCCTGCACAATGCATACCCACTGAACATCACACTGCTGTGGAAAGGAAGAAGAAAGGGTAAAAAGGGTAAGGGATACAGGAGCAAGAACATCAGCTCCCTCTTTTCAGCACAGATAAGCCACCTGATCAGTTAAAGCTGTAACAAGAAGACATCTTCACCTGAAGCAAACTTAGAACACAAGAATTGAAGCTGTTCTGGTAAGAACAGCACTAAATCATGATGGGGATTTTGCCAAGCACTGTCAGTCCTGGAGTTAGATACTGACCAGGCTGTGGCACTGCAAGAAAGTTGCTCTGTCAGTTGAGCTCTGCAGGTACCACCAGCAAAAAAACAGAACTGAAATTTTACTTCAAACTCCATGTCACTTGCCAACTGTGCAGGCAACACTGTTCTCTACAAAAATGCTTTCTGAAAACTATGACAGATCAAAAAGCTGCTGCCTGTAATCTACTTATCACCAATATGATTATACCCTCTACATCTCCACTGATGCATTGGTTACATGCTTCCAAAGGCTGGGATACCCTCCCTACAACTCACTGCATGACAGTAGTAACATGAGAAGACAAGAGTAATTAGCTCAGCTGACATATTTAGAAAGCACTTTATTAGACTAAGTATTAGTATTTTGGGGTTTTTATCTAATACTGTGTTTTTAACAAATAAATACGATTTCAGCCAAAGTCTACATTACTGTATCATCACACCCCAATTCCACTACTATATTTCACTACTCAGGTAGAGGTTAAGGTGTGTAATTATTGTCGTACTTCCTACTTCCTACAATGACTGCACTGAAAACAGCAGAAAAGCTGTTAAATAACAACAATTTTGTAAAAAAAGTTTGCATAAAACCATGACATTTGAAGACGAAGATTCGAACCGAGTTTCTTCACACAAAGCATTAACGATACAGAAAGAAACATGTTTTTTAACATCCCATCCTACACATACCTGCTATTTAATAGGCATAATTATAGCCTTGTAAACATGCCCAGCACATGACCTGGCTGCAGATGCAATCATGTAATCCCACCTCTAATCCTTGAGCAGCCTCTGGAACCACTGTTTCCTTAAATTCAAAGTGGCCTGCCTGCAGTGGAACATTAAACTGGATGTAATTGGTTTAGAGTCATCACAATATATTAATTCCAAAACTGGAAATAATGAAGAGAACAATTTTGTACACTAAGTTTCCATTTATTTAACCATTAAACAAAACCAATTAACCCATACCACAAAGATCAGAACACTCACGTCAATCCAGCTAAAACTTTGGATTGCTCCTTAAGCAAAAAGCAAGCAAATGCTTTTATGGTATTGTGACACCTTTATAATGATTTGCTACCTAGATGATCTTAAAATTCCAGAAACACAAGAAACTAAGAGTGTCATAACAGTGCCAGAAGCAATTTTTCCTCACAACCATCTTCAGTCACACACATATTCTGTTTAAACATGAAATATATAACAAAAAACAAGGATTACTTTTCCCTGCAACAGTCTAGCTAAAATAATTTTTTTGATAACATATAGCTAAGAACAACTCTCCCACCTCAGAAATCACAGTGCCCATTCCCTGGAGTTTTCTTTATTTACAGGGTGATCTATCCCACAGCTTTGGGACTGTATTGTTTCACAGGATAAGAAAGACAATAGAATTTAAAGACATTTTGTCAGTTCACACAGACAAAGTTCAACAAAGCAAAAGAAAAGCAATCAATATTTAAAGTTGAGCTCAGCATGCTACTGGCACTGCTCTGAATGACTGGCTACGTCACTACAACCACAACTTCATGGTTTGGCAAGCTGTCTGCTGATGCACAGTCTTGTGTAAATGATCAAGAGATTCATATAAAGCCCCTGGGTGGTAGGAAGGTGATGTGAACCACAACAAAGAGGTATACAGCAGAATGAAACTAAAAGTAAAGCTGACAAGCAGCTTCATCTTTCTTCTAAGTCGCTTTTATGCCCTGCAAGGCTGCATCACGTACTAGTAAATACTTCCCTAGGAATTTAGGGTTCTCTCACTCCAATGAGCAACCAGAAGCAGCTCTTACTACAGAACTAAGTCACAAAAGAGTAAGGTTTCAAAGCAGTGGGATAGTACAGGAAAGATGCTACTATGCCACGAGTACCAGCTGCTGAAAGGGCTGTGCAGAACAGCAGGTGCACCCAAAACTACAAACACAAGTGAGTTTGTACCGCTCACAGGTAATCCTGAGGTTACCACAAGTATCATGACAACACCCAAAGCCATGAGGACGAGGAACTGGCTTTCTTACCAGGGCATATGATCTACGATTTTTGACTGTTTGTGAAACACTGGCTGTGGCTGGGAAAAATCCTGCAGTGAACAGCTCACTGTCAGATTTCCTAATTCATCAACTTCAGCTCTGGCCCTGCTAAAAGCAGTTTTATGATAATGCAAAAATTTTTTGGCAGTTACATCCTATTTTGAGAATCAAAATGAGCCAGAAAGGATACAAGAAAGCATGAAACTGAGTACACACTACAAAGTATTCAAAAAGGTCTACGGCAAATCCACAGATCGCAAACTTCAGCTTATTCTTTATTTTAAAGTACAGTCTGCTATTCATGTTTCTAGGTTTAACAATTACTAGAAGCTGAGGTTTATACTAGAGGGAAACTGAGCCAAACTGCAAACATACTGGATTATTGTTTAATACACAATTTGTTCCAGAAAGTGAGTTTCCTTCTCAGAAACGTGAGATTAACATATCTCAAAGAAGAAATGTCTCTAAGTATTGCTATGGATGGAGAGTTATCTGCAGGTCACCAGTATGAATCTCAACCGGCTCAACAGGAATTTATTACTGTCCCAGCCAGTTTGATAGCTCCTACAAAAGTGATCCTCAGCATTAGCTCCTGCTCCAGCATCACAAATTCGTTGTCACGCACTGAATTTGCTGTTAGGATATTTGGAACAGGATTTGTTCCCAAGATACATTTACACTGGTCAAAATACAACCAGTCTTTCCACGAGACACTTCTACAAAACAAAACACTGTATGTACTTTTGCAAGAGTTCAGATCAGTCAGAATTCACTAAAGCCACAAGTTTCAAAATGCCTGGAGACCTAAAAAAAAAAAAAAAAAAAAAAAGAAAGAAAGTGTAATTTGGATTGAAAAACAAGGAGCCATCACAGGACTTGTGATGGCTCACTGGTAGTAGTGTTGTAAACCACAATTTAAAATAAACAGGTTAGTACAATTTCTCTGTTAAGTCTCTGATGAGTTTTTCTGTGACAAACCCTGAAAATATTCTATATTCAATGAACTGATTGAATCAGAGATTGCTATTTTGTTGGTAGCTGCATATATTGAAGAGTTTTATAGGATGCAGACAATTTCTCTAACACACCTCATCTTCGATGTTTACTTTTTTCTGCATCATTGAGAAAATTACCACAAAGCATATTTACACCCATAAGGAAGAAGCATTCCTTTTCCTGCAGAGATAGAAGGAGACTCTAACTCGCACTAGTTTCAAGTTAAGTGACCCACCCAGAGTTGATCAGTATCCCACATAACTGACAACTCTGCAAAGTCTATTGCACAGGCTGCCCACATACTGTATTCACATCTTTTACACCCAGTATGACCAGCTGAAACAGGACAGAAAATGGGAAGCGTGAACACCTATGCAACAGTGGCCTGATGACTACCAGCCTCTCCTCACTTCAGTCGTTTTAAAACGGAAGAAAAACCCTAGATTAGAAAGAAGTGGCGTGAGGGGATAGCAAAACCTTCTTTCAGGATCCCCAGCAAACACAAGCTGATGGAGGCTATGACTCCACACAGAGGAAACAGAGGAGGGAAGCAGACAGGCACATGTAAACGGGAACAAAAAGTAAGACACAAGTAAGCAGAAAGCAGATACAGAAAAACAAGGAACAGACAGGAGTCAGCGGAGAACAACAGCAAAGAGAAATATGAAACCACATTCCCTACACACCAGAAAGCATCAACTTCAATTTCTGAAATTTTGAGTTAAGCTTTGGTGTCCTGACTCTGTGAATTTCTTTGACATGACTAATTGCTATAAAATACGGTGAACAAGTTACACAGCATGCTTGTCTTTTCTATCATTCCAGAAGAATTTGTTAAGATAAGGAAATGTAACACAAACCTTGCTGATTCTATGATATCTTCTGACAAGTCTTTGCATGAATACCCACGCACAAGGGTGCCACAAAAAAGTCATATCAAGAGGCTACACACCTCATTAATTTATGGTTTTTTCCAATATAACACATTGAAGTTATCTATAATCATATGGGGTACATGAATAGATGATTATCTGCTATAGTTGAGGAGTTGCTGTGCCCAATCTCCCAGCAAAACAGAAGACACCGTAAAATAAAAATGTTATCTGCAAACAACAAACATACACATGTACATAGCTATATATATGTATGTACAGAGATGTCATATAAGGCCTAGATTATTCTTTTTATATCTTTTTCTTTTGCCTTTGAGGGTAGAAAGGGTAGAGTGCCTTAAAATATGTTGTAGAAACAAAAATCTAATTTTATGTTGCCACAATCATCTTCTACTAACATTATTTTATATCAGCTTAGCCCCAGACTGACTTTTCAGAGAGATGTGCCTTAGATACAATACAATGCAGACATTTTAAAATGTTTTCATTCTACACTGACTTTAACATTCTCTATTAAAAAATACTAATAGGACACCAAAAAAAGTCTGGTGGAGTGAAAGCTGCGAGTTTCCCCTCCTTCCATCAGCAAAGTCTATGTTACAATTGCTGCAGCAAGAAATGTTGGTCTGTAAGGTGATGGTTAAACAATCAACATTCAGATAAAGCTGTAGCTGTCCTGTGTGTGGAACTGCTGGAACAGCAAATCTCCATAAGGAAGTCTAGATATTTCAGATTCACTTGTTCCACAGTCTTGGGCCAGAAATAGGACAAGCCAAAAGAGATAATGGAAGGACTAGAATACAATTGTTCATCCTAAAATGCACTGACGCATTCCTGCCAAAATTCTTTCACAGCTGTAAAGGACTTGAATGGTATCCAACACCTTTACTTGATCAAAGCTTTAGAGTATCCTCTTCCTTACAGAGAGCTCCAAACCAGGTGGGTTTAACACCAGAAAGAGCAGTCTGAGAAACTACTGATGACATCAGGAGAGTTGCAGTCACCGACACTGAACTTTTCCACAAACAAAATGAATTTCTGCTTTGAGTCACAGAATGGTTTGGGTTGGAAGGGATCTTAAAGAGCACCTGATTCCAACCCAAGTGCTGTGAGCAGGGACACCTTTTTACTGTGGGTTTTTTTAAATTAAAATTCTAATAGCTACTCAGTAAATTCTTTTGTTCCCAACTCAATATTCAAAGTTTGTACATTTGAAAAACCAATACTTAAAGCTAATGAATATTCTAGTCCAATAATGCAGCACTCTTCATATTGTCAAATTACTTTCCTGCTCTTCAGTGTGCTCTGGGCAGAAGACAATTGGAAACTGATTTTTTTTTAACAATTTAACATTAAATTGTAAGCTCAATGAATCATTTGTAGGTCAGTCATAGCTATGAAACAGCACAAACTCCTCTTAAAAATAAAAATGCTTTACCTCTCTCTGAGGGTTTGAAGTCATGACTTTGGTAGGTTAACCAAAGCTGTGTCTGCAGTCTGGACACCTTGGTTACTCGACTCAATGACACTGTCTGCAAAGGCAGGTTGTCAGTATTCAGGTCAGTCATAACATTTGTTTATTTTTGTTGGTCTGACACCAGAAAATTTCAAATCCAAGTGATGAGATTAACACAATTCCTGGCTGGAGCTTGCATGACTTTTTACATACAGCTGAGTATTTAAAAAAAAAAAAAAAAATCAATTTTGTGATGGTGGATGCCCCTTTCACAGAGCCTGTGATTGCAATATATTCCTCTAACAGGAAAATGTTAAACAACCCTGTGGCTTTACAGAATCACCTTTACAGTATAAAAAGTAAAGGGACAGAAATCCTGCTAGTCTCTCCACAGTGGACACTGCATGGCTGTCTGATGGTGAAGTTACAAGCAAATTTCACTTTCATCAGTTACAGCTACAGAAAAAAAGCTATAAATCTGAATACGAAACAAAATGAATGAAGCACACTCTGAAACTTTCACGAATAAGTAGTATTTGGCTTTTCAAAGCATTTCACCCAAAAGTCTCTATTCACAATTTCAGTATTTAGAATACCTTGTTTTTACTCTACATGACAAATAACCTTCCAGATGTAAGTCAAACAAAATGAATGAAGCACATAAGCTATCAGCATCTCTAAAGCCAAATCATTTCCACACTGATCTGCCTTACTGTACTCCATTTAAGGTTGGTAGGATAAACTGCACTGATTTCATTTCCCTTTTAGGAAGCTATCCTCATAATCCTGCTTTAGAAGAAGAAAAAAAAACTAGGGCTCAAAGGCTGCTTCAACTTAAAAGTTACTAATTCTACTTTCTAAGAGGTTTGGATTATTTCACTTCTCAAAAACAAGAACATGCTATCCAGCAGGTGCATCCTCCAAAATCAATGTCCTCCTCCACCTTACCAAATCTCTGTTCTTATCCGATTTACGGGATCTTATGGATAACTTCGTAAAGCAGTAGCAAAGGAACTGTTGAAACATTCTCTACACTACACTGAACTTGCCCAGTTATTTGTGCTGTGCTTGGGGCTCTTCATCTCCACCAGAAGAGTGGAACTGACATCCAGTTTGAGTGGCTGCAGATGTGCTGCCAGGAATGTAAAAGCCTTTCTTTCACCTGATGTGACACAGTGCTTTCTTTGCTTAGATGCTGCAGCACAGGAGGAGATGTGGTATTAAGTTAGTTCTTTAACCAAACTCTCAATTTCTTTACTGTTAAAAAGTGGCAGTGTCCATACGTTGTGTAGAAAGGAACAATATGGAGCATGGTCAGCTCTTCATTTAGAAACTAAGAATTGCAATCTGAAACACAGATCTTTTAGGTTAACTCCCTGGAGTCTTAAAAGAGCATCATTTACTGAGAACACAGAAGCGGGCAGGTGGGGGGTGAAGATAAATCAAGGTCATGTATCTTCCCATAAATCCAATGCAGTCTGGTACACAACAGGAGGTTAGACAGCAGAAAAATCTGAAGTTTAAAATAATTTTCAGTCAACCCCAGCCAGCCAAACAACTGCCACCAGAGCACTCCCTGAGGCCAGTAACTGACACACACAGCCTGTCCAGGGCAGGCAGCACAGAGTGAGACACTTCTACATTTCCGAACCAAAGAAGCAGTGGAAATTAAAAAATACATCAAAATAACATTGTAACCTGATGCCTCGATTCCAAAAATCACAGCACGAATTCACACCCTCTGCTTAACCAAACAGCCACGACTTCTTCAGAATTCTCCAACATTAATGCAAACAAACTCACAGCTCTCAGCATTTACATGATCCAGACTCAAGTGCACACTTGGGGTTCTCTCTGCTTTCAGAGGAGAGGGAGAAGGAAGGACATTTTTAGTGCTGTTTAAGCACAAGCCTTATTCTATACTGTTCTGTGTAATTCTTCCCCTACAGGACAGGAAGCAATGCTACACAATTAAACACCATTACTTCTTTTAGAAACAGAATTTGAACCTATATGAAAATTAGATATAAACATACCTCTAAAATGCTATGAATAAGCACATTTTAAGAATAAATCTGCTAAATGGTCTTGTGTATTTAAAATTTGGTTTTCAATACCTGAATGACCTGAGCAATACTGTAACAGATCTGTCACCTGTTAGACTATATATCATATGCAGTTCTCTATTCCTTCCAATTGCTGGATAAATATGCAAATTAAGTAGTTAGATACCTCTAAGAAGCCTATTCTTTGATTCAGATCAGCTTTAAAAAACCAAAAGGTAATTTATCTTTTAAAAAACCCTCATAATACAAAAATAATTGTATTTTATTTTCACGACTACTTCAGATCACCAGTTTTCCATTATGGTGAACCAAACTCAGTACTGTTTAAAGACTGGATTTCTTCTTGCCTGAAAGAGACTGGAATCGTCTTATTAAATACTTACTCAAGAAGCACAATCAAAAGAACCCCCAGTTACCAGATTTACATTATAGTGTCATCTTTCCAAACCTTCCTGATTGTTTACAAACCTTACTGAGATGTTACAGCCACCTTCTGACAGGAAGGGTTACTGGGAATTCAGGGTATACACGAAACCTTGAATACTTGAGGGCCATCAATTCTCCATCACTGTCTACACAGTTTAACCTAAGGAGTTATTCTTAGTTCAAATATCTTACTACATATTTTGTCCAATTGTCAAATGGATTAAAAATAAATTTCACACAAATTTGACGACTTGCAAAAGAAAATGTACATTCAACTCTCTGTACATATCAGCTCAAATACAGGATCTCTATTACTTTATTTGTCAGATTTCCACTCCCAACTTAGAGGAGAAGTGCAGCTTCCTACATATATGAAAACTAAATGAACTGGACACAAACAAAACAGTCTAATGAAAAACTGCCTTTAATGAACAAATTTCCAAGCATGTGTAAGAGTAAATACATTCTTTCTATAGTTATACATGCTCAATTCAACTGAACTGAGTCCAGAATAAACAGAAACTACAGCAAAAAAAAACAAACAGGCACACAATTGAGCTACAAGCTCATACGCTGTAATACTGACTTTCTACTTATTATTGTCCAAGTATTTACTATGTAAAGCAAACTTTCAATAACTGAACAACATGAATCATAATAAGCATGCTTAAATTGTATTAAAAATTCTCAATCTGCATAATTTATTACCAAAAGTGACTTTTATAGCTCAAATTATTTTCAAATAAGAACCAAATATTTAAAGGAAATATCTTTACTAGAAATTAAAATTACCAGTTCCAAATGTACAGAATTGTTCACACAACTGCTTTTACCTAAATAAAACTGAACTGCCAGATGTATTTTACATTTTAAGTCAGTTTTTAAACTACTAATGTAAAACAAACTTATGTCTCTAGTGAAGACTAGAATAGAAAATCTAGACTAGTCTGGGAGTCAGTAGAAAGACAACTTACTACTGAACATTGTAATATGAGAACTGCTTATTAAGATGTTATTGAATGTAATTTCCAGGGAGGGGGGATAAATTCTTAAACATCAGAAGTGCAAAATAATGAACAGAAGGAAAAAAAAGTCATCAAAAATTACAAACATAACTACACCCAAATATCAAGCTTCCTACGAACTTTTTTAATGAGGAACACAGGACTGCAATCTAATTCCCTTATATGCAGAGACACAGAACTACAGTTACAAGGAAAAAAGAAATACTGAACATCCCATTCCATCCATTTTCTTGTCCAGCACAGAGTGTCACAATTGAAAACACCAAACAAACAGCAATCTCAGAAAGACAGAGGATTTTGCTATTGTTGCTGAACTCCAAAAAAAACCAAACAAACAAAAAAACCATTAAAAATCAAAACAAGTGAGCACTAGGCACAAAACCACATTAACTTCAGGAAATAAGCTGTGGAGGGGGGAAAGAAAAAAAAAAAATCCTTGTTCAGGGAAGTATTTATCATCATAAAATGCTTAGCGACAGCACACACTCTGGGTACTTCCACAAGAGAAAACTGTCACAAAGGAAGTCTCATCTATTTCATAATCACCTTAAACCAGCAAAAATACAGTATTTCTGAAGAAAGAATTTGCTTCTCCTTTCCTTTGAACGCTTGCTCCTTCCAACACACCAGCACAAATTTAGAGAGCAAACAGCAAAGTGGACATTACTAAAGCTAAACTTTGATTTACCAACAGTAAATACTGGCCCAGTCTGGATCAGCTCCATGATTCACCTCAAAACTCCACAAAACCTTGTGTCACAGTCAGACACAACACTGTGTAGGCAGCCAGGGTGAAGGAGAAGTGTTAGATCCAAGTGTCACAATGGGATTTAACCAGGAAGATCTCAAAGCAGACTCTCCCTTCAGGTAAGACAGAAAAAACTATTAGAAATTAGGCTTTCCCATTACAAAAGCAGTCCAAGTCATAACACTTCAATTCCATTTAGCAGATTTCCTTCTGTGACACAGGCACCTCAATAGTTGCAACAAACCATGCAACCAGCAGCTGTGGTTGCAACCAATATATCCAGCTGGTCACTCTTTACTGAGTGATTTAGACACTGAAGAACAGGTAATATTTCTAGAAGTCTTCCTTCCAAGGTTAAATTACAGAACAATCAGTATCCCTGTGAAATCCAAATGATCTACATTCAAGCAAGCCAGAAACCTGAACCTTGGAGAAGCAATGATTGTTCTGAACTCTGCTGAAAACTTGTCTTTAAGTCTTCATTTTCTTTTTTATTTGGAAGAATTGGGAGAAGCTCTTAGCCTTGACCACAGGAAAAACATAGCAATCAAACCAGATTAGTTATGAATTTCAGGGATTAGCAAGTAAGAATAATCACAAAACAGAGAAAATAACCCAAAAAGTAGGCCAAACTATACAAAATACCTACATTGAAAAATGTTAGCATTTTGAGATGCATACAAGTGATAAGTTTAATCTAGTGTCAAGAAAGAATTAAAACACACACTTAAAGAGAAGTTTGCAATCCTCAGAGATCCCTCCTGAAAAGTTATTCTGCAAGAAAGATTTACAATCACATGAATAAACTCAGAAGTTATTAATCTTTGACTATCTGTAACTATTTCATAAAACTAATACAGATTACATGTACTCAAATATGTGTAATAAAAACTTATTATAATTCCACCTTGAGGTTTGCACCTTAGTAAACTCATTTAATTTTTAAGCATTCTTTATTTCACAGCTAGTAACATCCTTAACCATTAAAGGAACCCCAGTTAAATACCGCTTCATACAAACCCAATATAGGTATTTTACAGCTTTGCAAGAATGCATTATTCAAATAATCACCACTACTTTCTGCTTATTGGGGTAAAAAAAAAAAGCACAGCAATTTTTTGGTAGAGTATTTGTCTACTGGATAGTCTTCTAGTAGGATTCTGTCATGCTGTACTTACTATCAGGTAACTAAACAACTAAGATGATAATGCTACATAACATGGGATCATCACTACTAGTGAACGAATAATCCAAACCACCAAGTTTTTCTGATTGCTTGACATTTATTATAATTTAATAAAAATTAAGATTATTTATGGTTATGTAACATGCTTACATAATTCACAAGTTCTGATATACACAGAAATAACTCGCCCTACAAGTTTAAGTGTATCACACACTTACTGGGAAAACAAAACAAACACCACCCGCACCCCCGGAAACAAAACCAACTGTGGTTAAAAAAAAAAAGCAAAACAAAACCAAACTCAGAAAAGCAGACAAAAGAAAGGTCTACGCAAGTCTAAATGCATTCCCCTTAAGCATATAGAGTTTTCATTTCTGAACAGACTAAATAGCCTGTACCATAAATAGTTTCACTTAAAAATGACTGCAGCTTACATAAGCATGTGGCACTCAATCGTTTTTACTGATGGCAATACAACCAACAGTGGCAAAAAGCAGTAGATTAAACATGCTCTGTTCAGCAAATAGCATTTAGGAAACAATTCAGAATATCAGCAGCCTTTACTCTAAGGCTAACTAACTAAGGCTACTAACAAAGCTTAGATATTCCATGAATGGATGAGTGGACACAGTAGTCTGAAGACTATGCTCAGGAAAAGTTATTCAGAGTAGCCATAAAGCAGAAATTTGCCACCCCCACGAGGGCACAACTCTTCCCATCTGACAAATTTGCACTTTCTGAAATCTGTTTGAGCACATCATCAAAACATAAGACCAAAAGGTACCAAAATGTCAATGCCATAACTACTTTCTTCCCTCCTGAATCAAAGACTATAAATCAGAGAAAAACACTTAAACCTTCTGGGTTTTCTTTTCTCTTCTTCTAGGACTCTAAGTACTTACCAGAGCCTTACCTTTCAAAAAACAAGAGACATAAAGAGAATTCTTTAGATTTCTTTACAGAAAGATGGACCAAACAATGATGTAGGGAGTAGATCTTAACAAGACTCAGTGGGGGGGAAGCACATAAGGACTGCTTGATTTTGTGGGAATTTGTTTTTGGTTTGTTTGGGGTTGTTGTTTTTTTTTTTTTTTTACACTCAATTCACAGAAGAGAGTCAAACTTCTTCTGATGGTGTCCTGCCAGCTCCCTGACACCACTTCCCTTTCATCTAGTTCCTAGAGCCATCAAGTCCAAGAACTGCAATCCCCACAGGGGTGGCTTCAGTAAGCCCAGAACTGGCAATAAAAAACTTTCTCCTCCTCTCCCAACCATCACAAGAGTGAGCAGAATTTTCTTTTTCAGGAGATATGGATTTTTTAAGAGAAGTAGGAGCTTTTCCTTCATCTTTGCTGTTTCCAGGAGGTGAATCTTCCATCAAGACCCCAGTCCACTAATGCTGTGTTCCAAGCTCTGAGTAACAGATGTATATGAGAACAAACTGCACAGGGACTTCTGAACACAAAACCCCAGAACTGAACTGCACAGATAAGAACCAAACAGAACAAGCCTCCATGCCCTGCTCACATCTTGGGTAACATATGCTCTTAGGAGATGTGTCATGAATTTTTGCTACAACTTTTACAGAACGATGTCTCAGTTAAGGAAAAGCAGCTTTCAAGTGCCTGGTGTTCCTCCAAAAATAGAGGTACTGTTTATCACAGTACCAGGAAGGTCTGTGTTGTTGGTACTAGTGCCTTGCTGAGTAACAACAACAAGGATCACTGAAGATGCCTCAATGTCCACATTACTATGGAAACACGTTATCCAGGTGATGGAACTAAAATCATCAAGACCTGCTGTACAGAGTTGCTGAGATGATTCTTTCTTGTCTGTGGAAAGTTGTCCTCTACAGTAGCCATGGATTCATCTCCCTCTCATGGACCCCTTATTTTCAGATAAAGGAACTATTTCAACACTTTGGTGATTTTTTTTTTTTCACTCTCTTTTTTACTTTTTTCCTTTTTTAATACAGTAGATCATCATTTCTAAAGACAGACAAAATAGCTGACCTTACTTAGGTCTCTCTTAGGCCTAAGGCTACCTTCAGCCTCATTTACCTCAACTCCCAAATCTTGAAAAGGATTGGCAGGTAGAACATTTACTTGACTTGGAACTTTCTTTAAAGGAAAAGCAGCATTTATTGTATTTAGAGACACAGCTTCAGAGTCAAAGAGGAAAATTTCATTTAAGAGGGGTCTACATTCTGCCATTTATAAACTTACAAAACTAAACTGCAACAAACGTGATAGAAACCACTTTCTTTCTCTGGCCCCTCTTACTTTAAACTGGATATTTCAAGAGTACAATAATAAAAGAATATGTTTGTTACAGGAAGTGTTCATAAACTCAAACTGCCACAGAAGGAAGCTGGATGTGAACCAGGATAATTATCTCACCGTCACTGCCTGTTACTGAAACCAGTACGTGGGTATCAAAGACCAACATCTCCAGTACGGAAGCAAGAGAAAGCCCAGAACTGCAAACATATTCCTGATCAATTACTCAAAAAACTTCTTAACTCACAACCCATGAAGCACTTTCAGACCAATAATGAGATTCATCTTGAAACACCTGTATAAGCCACTGATGTTCACAAAGAAGGAACATTACGCAAACTTTTATAACCATATTTTCAGGATGTTGCCCAAACAGCAGGAGAAGAAAGCACAGACACAGACTAAAATAACTGCTACCCCATGCTGTCCATTTGAAACTTAATGACTTGCCAAACCCATGATAATATACAAAATCAAATCATAAAAACAAAGTGCATAAGATTATGCACTGACAAAAATGTGATTTTTAAAACACAATCTCATTTAATTGTTCCCAGTCCAGCTGCAACACTTACTCAGTGATTACTGAAGTCACATTTGCACACAACCACATCTCCCAGCAAATAAAACTTGATTTTTACCAGGAAAAGACTAACTGGCATTTCATCAGAATACTCAGGAAATAACAAAAAGTTTTTAACACCTTCAAGTCAGCAGTGGGAAGAAAGATGATATTTGATGTAAAGCTTGCTAATAGAAGTTTATCCTATGAGGATTTTTTTGAGCAAATATGAAGCAACAGAATGAAATAATACCAAATTAACACTTTGCCTCATCTAGACACATCATTTCTGATCCAACATTTAGCAGGATTACAGGGAGAATTACTATTCCATCAAGATAATCTTCAGAATTTCAGGGAAAAAAGGCAGATACACTCCAAGGCAATGCTCTGCAGAAGACCTAGTGCCTGGCTTACTATTTCTGCAAGCTGATCTTCAAGAACATGAGCATGAGAACCAAGTTCTACATTTCTTTCATAACTTGCACAACACCTAGGTAAAAGAAAAACAAACAACACACAAACAAACCACCTATTTATCAAGCCACCCCCTATTTATCAAGTCCTAAGCCCAATGCCAAGAAAACAAAGAACAAAACATATCCACAACTCTTTCAAGTGCTAGGAAAAAAATGCCCACATTTTAAGTCAAGCCAAAGTATTCAAACTCTCCACAGAACAAAAAGAATTATACTTGAGGATTTATTCCAATGTGACAAATAACATATATAGAACAAATCAAGTGTTTCCCCAGCCATTTTCCACTGAAGCTGTGACACTGTAAACCACTAAGAATTGTTCAAACAGATGAGTCTTCAGGGCAAATCACCTTAGAACAAGGGAAAAATGAAAGCTTAAAGCTGCAACAAGATTAAAATACTAGCACCGTTACCAAATCTGATAAGAAACAGTTAACACTGCATACAACTTAGAAAATCATTCAAGGTTTTTTTTGCCACAACATCCAAGACAAATACTGATAGTAACAGACTTTTTTTTCCTAAAAATTCTATTTGCTCTTAGATGAACCATGATTTCACAGAAATTGATCTGCTTTTCAAATTAATACACACTTCAATGGATATGCAATTTCATTTGAAAGCAAGTATTTCATTATGAATGTGGAACACAACTGATTGAATGCAATCTGCTGAAAGGTGTTTTTAAGAAAACACCCTCAGTGATCCCCCAGCAAGTCCACATGCAGATAGAAAAAGCATCTGTATTTAACTGTGACTGCCAGGTTACTGAACACCGCTGCAGTAGAATGACTTCTATCTAGTCTGTGACTCTTCTGTTTGCTTCCAAAGCCCCCTCTTTTATACAACTCTCTGAAAAGAGCAAAAGGAGAAGTAATTTTCCTTACAATAGAGTTAGGTTAGGATAAAACCTGATAATTCATTGAAGACGCTTTTAAAATACAGCTACTTTCAATTCAGGCCCTGAATAAAATGAAACCCACCTGAAATTCAAGACTTAATGCTTCTTGAGAACACAAAGCTGTATATGACCTTAACAGAGATGGCACTTTCACTTTAGTGCTATGCTGGCTATTGTGAAACAATACTTGAACAGGGAGAAACATTCAATGTAGTAATCAATAGGGTGTAAGAATATTGAAATGTTAGTTCCACTCTGACATTAAACTGAGACACAGACAGTGTGATCTACGTAGTATAATTAATCTTCAAAACGAGAAAAAGAACAAGGAAAATGATAACAGTGATAACTCCCTGCACAACTTGAGCTGTATGGTTTATTAGTAACACCGTGGCTTTTACGTACTGAATTTTATGAGCTGTATTTCAGTTTCTCATGTTGATAAAAAGGCCTCAGTGATGTTTTTTCTGGAAGTTGTGCACATGAGTCTCCCGGGTACTAATACCACAGTGCACTGACTGACCTAGCACAGAAGTTGCTGACCAGCTCTCCACCTCACACAGAATGAGAGATACTCAGTACCAGGGAACCATATCCACTGTCAGGTTGAACTCACAGCATTTGTCTGAAGCTGGAGAGATGTATTTGCTAAGTACTACCAGCACATTCATAATTTGAAAGCCTTTCAAAAGATAACTTTGACTGACACTTCCAGGTTTGGTGGAGTACAAGAACCTATTCCAGCAGTGTTTTCTACCAACACCTTCAACATTTGCATACACGAGTCTAAACAAGTATTTCAAAACTCTCATCCTTCCATTTAGGAAGAATGCTTCTCACATGGGAACTTGACACCACGACATCACCACACATTTAATCTCAACAAAATGATTCTTGGTCTTTCACGAGAACAAGACAGCCAATATCACCCCTCAGACAATATTTTAATCTACTGTGCCCATATATAAATAACAGTCTGCAGAAAACTGAAGGAAAGCTTTAACTTGCAAGAAAAAATACAATCAGAAAAATTTGGCAGGGATCTGAAAGTAAATCCCTAATAACTGTTTACTGGACTAGGTAGTACCAACACTTTTCAGTTTGGTTTTATTTTTCTCTTTGAGTAAGGGCAGCAACATGGACAGGAAAAAATATTGCAAACCCACAAGCCACAGATACTTCTACTGTGAAACTTAAAATCCTTGCAGTCAAAAGTAGTCCAAAAGGTGCTTAAGAAAGTGTTTCAGGCTTTGTATGAACTGTCTCTTAATTTCACACTCCATTTGTCACCTGCCTTTTAACCATGAACATACCATGTAACAAAAGTAACTCCTTCACCACAAATACCTTTGCTTGCACTTTAGTTGCCCTTCTGTGTGCACACAGAGGTACAGACACACCAGGCACTGCTCCTACTTCAGCTCCCAGCAGTGGGAACAGCAGCATCATACAGATGCTCCTGGAGCAAAATGTGCCATACCATAGTTGAGTTGGATGACTAAGCATACAAGACAGACTTGACACTACCCAAAATTTACTAGACTTGATCATTTACTCAATGTTTCAATCATCTCAAAAATACCTTTGGTTTCAAAGAAGTAAATCAAAGGCTTTTGGTTGTGTTGCTAGTGATTTTGCTGAAACACTGCAGCTGTGGAAGTAAAGATGTGAGCTATCATCCCACATGGAGATACAACTCTTTGAAAAATAACTCAATAAAACATCTAAGTTTCCTGTTCTGCAGTACATAACTCTTGCCCTAACCAAGAATACTTTTGCAGGTCATACTTTGAGGCTACTTACGCTATTTAAAAATACATACAAAATGAATCATCACAGGTTTGAAGTCAGGAGAAAGCGACTACAGAGCAGTGCAAACAAAAACTGAACTTCATTTCAGCGCTACATAATTTTTGAGAGGGGACAGGAGATGAGCTACTATCGGATAACCTTAAGAATCACATTAATGTATTCTCTTGGATGACTTCAAAGGAATCATTTTCTATTAGGATTACTCTTTGCTCTGCAACTCAACTGACAGACATCAGCACAGACATATCACCAAAGCTGAGCAGAAAAGAAGACGTTTTCACCACATCTATTCAACTTCTCCTGCCTTCTTCAAGATGACAACTCATGGAAGGAAAAAGGAACCTCAGTGAGATCCAGAAAAGAACAAGAATGGCCACAGATCTCACAACACCCTCTTTACATTTATCTGCAATCATTTATAGCAAAGGTTATGACCCAAGCCAGATGAAAATCCACCACAAAAGTATAACTCCAGAGTAAGAATTCATCACACTTATTCAACTCTCTGTACTTAAACCAAAATATTTAACATTACAGGCAGACTTAAACACTGACTTTATTATCCTTTACTAAAGCGTGTAAAAATTGACACTTTGGTAGTTTTATGAACTGAGACAGTCCATAAATATATACATTAACATGGGCTGTTATGGCATTCTTCAGATTGCTGCTATCAACAGACACCATTCACAACACAGGACAAAGGGCAAGCTTTAACAACTGTTGTGAAACACTTTATTTTTAAGAATCCTGTTCCTCTCTCTCTACAAAGAGGAAATGAATTTAACATTTCTTCTTTTTACAAGAAATATGATAACTGAAAATATACTTGCAGAGGGGCAGAATAAAGTATTCCTTTTCTCACAGATCCGGAAAACAAAATTGAAGTTACCAGAACAGTGACTGGCCTTTGACCACAGCTTCACCTATAACTTTTAAGAGTTCTGTTAGACTGAGTGCTCTGAAAACAGAAGTGGTCAAGTGGATCTGCTACAGAACATGAGCCCATAAAGAAATACAACTCAATTGTGTCACACCGAACACCTGCACTAAAAATAACAGGCACGTTATTGATACATCAGCAGGATGAGTTGACCTGACCACTCCCACTATTTACTTAGAGCAGAAGAGAAGGTGAAAAGGAAAAACTACAGTGTAACATCAAGCTTAAACATCTTGAAATGTACTTATTATAAAAGCAACTACAAATAGCCTTTAGCCAGTTTATTTAGCTAATATTTACTGCATTCATCACTATAAAGGTATCAACAGACCACTAATAACATCTTCAAACCGATCACCGAGACCTTCCAAGACAGTTTAACACATGTTTACTTGAATATCATGTCTTGCTTTAAGTTTTCCCACTACTTACCAAGTGTGGCTTATCTGAGCCACTCTGTTTTTTTGGAGGCAAGGAATCTCTACCAAACCCTGAAGTACAGTTACTCCCAAGCCATCCATGCCATTGCCTTTCCTCTCCTTGTTTTCTCCTTGCTAAAGCAAGGGAAACAACAGCTAATATCATGTTACAAGTCATGTCTGAACAAGGGGAAAGCACAGTGACTGCAGCCAAACGTTAACACTGAGCAGTATCAAGCCCTAAATACGACCTGCATCCTTCCACCGCATCCACCTATATTAGAAAAACAAACCAAAATGAAACCCGAGCTCCTTTTCCCCGGTGCCAATATAAACAAGTGATAAGATCTCAAACCCAACCCGAAGCCAAAACTCCGGACAGAGCATAACCGAGGCCTCGCTACCTTTGGGGGCCTCTGTATCTCCGGAGCCAAGGCTCGGCAGCAGCATCATCCTGCTGCAGTCACGTCCGAGGGGTAGGGGCAGCCTCTACCTGTGAATCTACTTGCTTTTTATTATTTTTTAATTTTTTTTAACACCGCAAGAGCAGCACCGGTGGCCCAGCAGACACCAGAGGGGACACCCCGCACGGGAGGAATCCCCGGGCTCCAAAAACAAAGACAAAAGTTTTCCCTGCTCGGCGCTGCGTGGGAGTGCGGCAGCAAAACAGGAGCCAGGATCAACACGAGCCACCTCCCGATACCACACCCGGGCCCACGCAGGGCAGGACACCCCCCGCTCCCGGGGCTGGGAACATCCCCGGCTCCCGGGGCAGCTCCAGCCGCTCCCTCCCGGGCAGGAAGGGGACACGGGGACACCCTCCGCCCGACGGGACAGGGGGAGCGCGGGGTGTCCCCCTGAGCGCCCCTTCCCGACCCCCTGCCCGTCCCCATAAACCCACCCGCTCCCTCACCGCCCCCCCCCTCACCGTGCTGCGCTGGGGGCTCGGCTGCGGCTCCGGCGGCTGCATTCCCGCCCCTCGGCTGTGCCCCGGGGTGGCGGCGCGGGTGCCCCCCCGCTGCTCCTGATGGGAGGGGAGGGGGGCCGGGAAGGGCCGGGAGCGGGACGGGGCTCCCGGGACGGGGGTCCCGGCGCGCGCGGCCGGACAGCGCTTCCGGGCTCGGGGCGGCGCGCGGGGGCCGCCGGGCGGGGGGGC
>VYXB01000733.1:1127547-1285718 GCA_013397135.1 Pachyramphus minor | reverse complement strand
GGTGGGGCCGGTGGGAGGGACGGTCCGGACTCTGGCGCTCCCGGGATCTGGCATTCACGTGTTCTGACATTCCTGAGCTCTGGCGTTCCCGGACTCTGACATTCCCGAACTCTGACATTCCCGGGGTTCTGAGATCTCGGGCTCTGCCGTTGCCGGGCTCTGAGATTCCCACGTTCTGGCATTCCCGGGCTCTAGGATTCCCGGGCTGTGGCATTCCCGGGTTCTGGGATTCCGGGTTGTGAGATTCCCGGATTGTTGCATTCTCGAGCTATAGGATTCCCGGGCTCTGGTGCTCCCGGGCTCTGAGAATTCCTTGTGTTCCTCCCCTTCGCACCATCGCACCGCGAGTTTTTCCTCGGCTCCTTTAAACGAAGGTTTCCAGGAGCCGGCAGGATACAGCAGTGGGTGTTCGGAGGATGTGGACCCACAGTCTGGGCTTCCACCTGTCCAGAGGAACCTCCTGAGCGAGGCTGAGCAGTGGATGAAACTCAAGATTTTCTGAGGACTTACTGATGGTGACAATAAAGTGTATGGACACAAAGGTTCCATCACAGTTCACAGTCGGTGGCCCAGATTGGAAGGAACCACAGTGGGTCATCTGGCCCAACCTCCCTTCCCAAGCCCAGACTCACAGAATCAACTGGGTTGGAAAAGACCTCTGAGATCATCGAGTCCAACCCTTGACCCAACACCACCTTGTCTACTAGGTAATGGCACAATTGCCACATCTTCTTAAACACCTCCTCCCTGGGCAGCCCATTCCAGGGCCATCCCAGAACACGTCACAGGCTTGTGCCCAGGGAGCTCTGGGATATCTCCAGTGAGGGAAACTCCACAGCCTCTTGAGCAGTGTGTTGCACTGTGTGTTCTCACACAGCATGGGATGTCTGTGAGCAGGAAAATGCCCTTGTGCTGTGCTCCTGCACAAGGGGCTCATGATCCTGCGCTATTCCTGGTAGAGTTTTTGTGTCCCTCCGTTGGCAGGACACACTAGAGGCTGTGATTATATGGATTGATCCAATGTGAACTTTTCATTGACATCCACGGGGGCTGAATCTTCCTGTTGAGGCAGAGCCTTGCAGATGGTTTAGTGGGTGTACATCGATTTTTCATCCACAGACTGGGCCTTCACTTGAGATTATGTTCTGTTTGTGTGCCAGTGTAAGATGGTCTAAAGCATCTTTTCCCAAATGATAAAGACCATGATTTGTGTTTTTCAGGGAGGGGAATGGTGATGGTGGGTTTATATACTTTTCTTTGTTTAGTTATCATATATACTTTTCTTTGTTTTTCTTTTAGTTTAGGCAGATGTCTTGTGTAGATTTTTTTCTTTCTTTCTTATCACATTTCATCAGAGCCACAGAAACACCATGGCACTGATACCAATGAGAGCAGATGCAGAGTTCTGTAACCACCTTCTGTTTCTCTCTGGTAAGGAACTGAAAGTGCAGGGAGGATGTGTATCTTGTATTGTCATTATTGACTCTCCACGTCACCTTCCATGTGCAGAGGCCTCAGCTCCTGTGTCAGAGGTTGTGTGAAGTTAATTAAGGAATTCCTGTATTCTAATCCCTGCATCGGAAACAAGCTCAGCCTTCTGGAGAGGCAAGATGCAAAACTGGGAGTAAACAGGATCTCAGTGCAACAATACTGTTATCTAACAGACATTGATTCTTATCCTGTGATTGGAACTGTTATCAAAATGCTGAAGTGCAAAAATCCAAAATTTCCAAGTATAAACTCGTGCTGAATAGTTCCAGTAGCTGTATCTAGTCTGACTTAAAATGGAAGAAACAGCCCTTGGCATATGGGAGTCTCTGTGCCCTGGGTTACCCGTACTGGCCATGGCTTCTTCAGCGTTTTTTGTGTTGTCCAGCTCCTGACTTGATTTCTCCTGTCATTTATTGCTTCCAGATTTTTCACATCAACATCTGAGTTAAATCTCTCCTCTACCGTTTCTCACTGCCTCTCTGTCGACTCAGTGTCCTACAGCTCCAGTGTGTGCTGGCAAACCATTGTAGCTTCATGTATAAGTGGGCTCCATGGCTCCATTTCACTTCAGCAGCAGCCAGCGATTTTTGTGTGGAAATTACACTTTTCCTCCTCAATCCTCCGCAATGGACTGTAATAGAAGACTATAATCTAGCAGTTGCCTGACTCATATCCCACTTTCAAAGCAGAAGTGTTCCAAGAGAAATTGCAGAGGCTCAGAATTTTTCATCTGGTCTCAGCTAGCCGTAGGTTTGCGAGCAGGATTGCGATACGAGGAAATTAATCAGTCTTGAAACTTCACAATTAATCACAGCAGAGCCAGTGCCCTGCTCAAGAATGTAAGAGAAAAATCCTTATGAGTATTACGTGCCTGATTACCCCAGAAATCAAAGATTGTGTGTGTTCTGACTTTGCTGAACACCTTTCTGAAAGGAGATCATTTTATTGCTGATCCAGCTTTTTTGTCTCTTATCCATATGACAACTACAAAAATTGATTATTCGCAAAAGTAATATTAGGAAAGTATTTAATGTATTTTTAGCTGCTCCTAATGGGATTTAGCAGCTGGAAACAAGAAGAGCTGGCACTGAGTAGTAATCAGGGCAGTTCTTAGACAGCTGTGTGAGAACCAGTATGTCAGACAGAGCTCTGACATATGTCACCATTTTTTCTGTATTTTAAAAAATGCAGTATATGCTATGAGGAACTTGAAAACTAGGCCTCAATACTTGCAGCTCAGACAGTTAACTTGAAGTCAAATGGAATTCATTGTTAAATCCAGGCCTGTAATAACTTCTAGATGAAAATGCCTCTGGGTTCTGTGTGACGTTTTTATTTTTAATTTAACGCTTATGGCACATATTACTACCCATCTTTGAAAGGCCTCAGGTTTGGATTTAAATTCCATGCTGCATTTATTTTTAAGCAGAACAAAAATGTAGTTATTTCTGCTCCCCTTTTCTCTTTATGAGCAACAGTCCAAGAGACCCATTTTCCTATTTTGGAAGAAAGCAATTTTCTGCATGTTTGTGCCAAAGAATTGCAGTCTGAAAAGTAGCTTGAGAAAATGGCCCTTCCACAGGTTTTCTGTCTGAATAGTTCCTATACTCAGTTAGTTCCATTTACAAATCAAAAGCATAATTTTCCAATGTAAGCACTGTAAACCGAGTCTTGAATCTACAAAGACTGAGTTCTTTCTCGTTATTACACCATGGGCAGTGTGTTGTTACTGAAATACGCCAAATGGTTTATAAGTCCACCTCATTTTTCTGTGTTTCATTACATTTAAGGCATTTCCTCATCTTATAGTAAATTCTGTGCCTTGAAAACAATTTCTAGAGCACTATTTATCTACTAGATTCCAAATTTAGTTTTGGGCCTATGCACCCTTTATACTTTTCCTTTTGCTAAAGGTGTTGTAAAGCTGTTTTGACTCTGTTAGGTACCCTGGCTATTTTTCCATTTCAAACTGATGTCAACCATGTCACTCTGAAAGAGCAGTATAAAGTGCTTATTGTTCTAATAAGGATCATGGATCAGGAAGCTGAGTTCAAAATGAAGATATCTTAGAACTTATCAGTAAACACAGCAATACTGAAGTTGAGAAGTCAAAATAAACCTCTGAGGAAATGGCAAATATTCCCAAGAGCAGTCAAAAATGTTATTATTTTGTGTTAAGGTATAATCTTGGCTGTCTTATAAGGTGCAGATCTAAGCAACTGCAAGAGTTTACACCCTCTGAAGGGCCACCTAACACAGTTTGGGGAACCTGTTGATGTATGTTTAAGTGTGTGTCCAGGAAATGAAAAGGCATTATCCCTCACTACTACCTTTTCTGTCTCTTGTGTTCTCCACTTCTGACATAAAACACTGGGATCTGTATATGTTCCAGAACATTTTCTAGATGTGCCTTTGTACTCTCAAGTTCTGTGAATGACTCCAACAGGCAGGGACAGAGCTCTGCTGCAATTTGGGAATGGTCTTCTGACCCAGAGAACAACACAGGCACTGGGAAGAGCAGTAGAGCTCTGCCAGCCTGCACCTCTTACTTGGCTTGCACACAGCAGTCCCCATTTTTGTTTTGCAGTTTCCATGATTAAGTTTGCTGCTTTTCAGATCAGTCTGTGATTTGGAAGGCTGAGATTCTACAGAAATACAGGTTCTCCATAAGCATGCATAAAGATTTAAGGTGTTCCTTTGCAAGGTCTTCTTAACAGCTGCAGTCCTGGCATAGCTGTTGTCACTAGAGCTATTTAGTTGATGCTGAAAGACTGATGGATTGAATCAGTAATAAAATATAAAGTGTTGTGATTTTTGAATGTTCGAATAGGAAATTTAGTGTGAGGAGAGCAAAAAGACCTCTTCGTATGTATGCCTTTATGAGCATGCATTTTTGTTGTTAGGCTTCAAAGGCTTCAGTAATATAATTCAGAAGAAAAACGTGATTTTTTTATTTTTCTAACATGACATGAAGACCGTGCTTCTGTTTTGGATGATATATAAATACAATTGATTCCCTTGGGGTTATTTTTCATTGCTGTTAGCTTTGGTGCTCTGGTCAGATCCAGTTTCTGAATACCTAGAGTTCCCCTGTGGTAGCAGGAATTTAAATGAATTGTGTCACTTACTCCTTCTGTGCCAGTGGTCTTGTGTGGAACTACTGTATTCTATAAAATGAGCTTCTGTTTTTATCTTAGGTGTGGCTGCCCTTCTGCAGTGCACACAATGCCCGTGGTTTAAGTCCGTTGTACTGTTTATGTGTCATATAATGCACCTAGATGCACCTAGATAATGTCAGATGCATCTAGACTGCATCTAGGGGAGGCTGTGATTTTTAAAATTGCTTTTAAGGATTTTTTTAAATTCTTAAGGATAAAAGAAACACATTTGTAAAGGATTGTGATAGAAGGTTACATGTACTTTCCTTAACTTAGGATGATTTGGTGGTTTGCAGTTCTCTCAGGATGCGAATGACATTTTTGCCACAATTCCTGTCGTCAGATCTAGTGGTATCAGGGTATTTTTTCCAGTTCCCAGATTTTTCGCTCAAGTGTGACATTTGAAAAGGAGATAGTGCTTTTGAGTTGTACTGACTGCTTGTCTAAACTCATCACCACATGCTGGCAGTGGCCCAGTCATTGCTCAGTGCTGGCTTATCCTCTGAGCAGGAATACAGGCAGATAGCAGATCACCACATCACATCAGATATTGCTGCTAGTAAAAGCAGTCAGAATGATTGGGTCGGAAAAAACCAATCTGTAGAAATGAAATACCCATCCTTATGGGAATGCAAGAGAGTTCTGTACAGCATATAGAAAGTGCTACTGCCTGAGGATCAAATGTTCCTTACACTCTTTCTTGCTTTCCTGCTCATCTGTTGGGCGAGAGAGACACAAAGGGTGTTACAGCTGTGTGAGTCGTCCCAGACGGAAGGAACAGTGTGTTTGGACTGTGACGCAAATGCTTCCTTTTGATATCTGTTGTTATATACCTGGAAAGATGTAATAGAAGACGGTTTTCAAACCAGTCTCTGTAATACCACACAAAGGTGCAACTGCGCTGAAGGATACAAATAAAAACCAAGTACTTACATGAGGTTTAGGGGGGTCCAACTTGTTATATAAAATACAACAGATTTCATTCTGTGACTGTTTTGATTGTATTTTACAGCCTGTTACGGAATGTTTAGCTCAACCCTATTAAAATATTTTGGGGCAGCAGTGAGACTGCTTTAGTAGAGCAAAAGTTGTGTGGAAAACACTTTTAAAATTCAGTCTATTGAGCCAGCACTTACAGTATCTTTACTCAGTAAACGATGGTGCATAACCAAACTAGGTTTAATTGAGCTATCATGCAGTTTAACAATCCTATAAATATAGCACTGTAGGTTTTAGTGAGGATTCATAAACTTAATATGTATTTTATGTAGGGTTTTTTGCAGGTTTGTACAATCAGTGATGAAGTGTGTGCTGCTGAGTCTGAATTACTCTTGTTGCTGTTTCTAACTAGATAAAAGTTACTGTGAGTGTGCCCACTGCACTGGAACCAGCTCTTGTGGCAGAGGCACCTGCACAGAGGCCGCAGTGGTGTCATAGTACAGACTGGGTTAGAGGCCAGAGATGAACATAATTTATGACCTACATGTGTTGCTAACTAGTAATGGAGAATTTTGTCTCAAGTCACTGGGCAAAGCATGTAAATTCTTGGACCTTGAAAAGCAAGCTTTAAGGTAGATCCCTATAGTTAAATAGTTATAAGTGTCTTGACTTTTGATTGTGATTCTTGATTTCCAGTTTATTACTATTTTGCTAGTCCTGCAGAACACCTTATAGACAGAGTGGTTCTGTAACTCAGCAACACCACTTCAAGAGGAAGGGTGGGGTTGTTGAAGGGCACTGGTACAGTAGAGTTAAGACCAAAGTATTTTTTAAATCTCAGCTTGTGCTGCAACACTTTATTGAAGTAGTTTCCCTCAAATCCTGAGAAACTAACACTTAACTCTGAAGGCATCTGTGACTGCATTTCCTGTTCCAATCTCTCACCCCAGGACAATAATCAGTAAAGTCAAATCCAGCAGCCTGGAACATCTGTCAGCTTTGCAAAGGTCTAACAATAATCTAAGGCCAGGGCAGAGCACAGGACAGCGTTGGTGGCTCTCAAGGACTGTGCACAATGTGACCTCGGTGCTTCTGCAGCCATGGCACTGAGGGCTGTTTCATGCAGGACTGAGATTTTGCAGAGTCGCTCACAGGACATGTCTCATGTGGAACCAGGAACACACAACTTCTATTTTCAAAGTCATACTGGGTCATACATGGTGTTTGAGATGTTATTGAATTTGCTCACTGAGTTGCATCAGTTTCTAAGCATGGCACTTCTCTCGTCTCTAGCCAGATGAAAAGCACCGTCCCTTCTTCCTACCTGGTGCTGGGGTCAATACTAGTAGGGGCTTCAACACTTCTGGTGTCATTTACTCTCACTGAAGTGAAATGTAAACACAACTAAGGAAAAAGAATTAAAATCTTAACTTCTTACACGTGTCTCTCTGTTGAGGTTCTTTTGCTACCTGATATATATTCCTTGGTAATAACTTTAAATTAATTAAAGTATCAGGTCACAAGCATCAAGTATCTGTGATTCTCTTTTGATCCTCAGACCACTGTTTTTTGAGGGAAAAGCTAACTACAGGACCTAATATAAAGCATATGAGAACTGGAAACAAACCCTGCTATCATCAGGCAGAATTAGATGAACGTTAGACAAGACCCTTTTTGGGAAATTCCAGATGGTCTATGGAAAAGTCTTTTCACTGAGGTGCTCACAGCAAAGATTCAACACCTTCCCCTCTCTTTAAAACTACACACTTCTGAAACTTAATCCACCATTTTTCTCCTCAATGAATAGATTTCTCTGAAGACAAGGAAGAATATCCTACTGCTAGTTTTGTATGGAAGACTTAGATTTTATTGAACTGGGCAACTATCCTAAAATGCATAGCTTTCATACATTTGTTCTGTACTGTTTGAGGCTCTCAAATAGTCCAACCTTGTGTGTTTTTCTCTACAGGTTAGCAGAGCATGGAAACAGGTTCTGATTAACCTTCTGTCAGGTATTGCAGGAATAAGAGCAAGCAAAAGGACAGAAAATTCTAGCAGTTCTCGTGGGTTATATGACCAGGCAAAGTCAGGGTGGGTGATTTCCTGCAAGTCAGTAGTTTGAAAAACCAGGCAGAGTTCACAGCGGGGAGGGGAAAAAACCAGCCAAACAAACAAACAAAAGAAAGAAAATATGAATGCTGAGTTTTAGAGAGACATAGCTCAGGGAACTAACACCTTTTAACTAAGCCTTTAATCTGACACGCAGCTTTCCACCACAGAAATTGAATGTCCTTTCCAAGCAATGTATTTTCCTTCCTGTCAAATCTGTGTCAACACAGTGGTAAACACAGTAAATGCAAGTTAAAAAGAATGAAAACTTTTATTATTACAATGAAATTATTAGAGAAGAGAAAGTGAATGATTCGTATTTCAGACAAATAATAGGAGGGGGACTAGGTGAAACTGCAAACAAATTAGGATAAATATCTCACTTTTCATTAATGATAGAATGACTATAAAGAATCATGTTTTTCAGCCTCTACTGACAATTAATTTCTTCACACACACTTTCAATTATATGTAAAATGAGGCAGCTACTCATTTTGAAAGACAGATAACTATGTATTTTTAATTTATGTTGTCACAAGGGAGCCACACAATCCTTTATTGCAGCAAAACACAAAGCATGTTCTTGACATGGGTTACATTTTTCACATCAGACAGCAGCTGATGGCACTATTATTGCAGAGTGTGCTTTAAATGGTCTGCAGCTATGGAAAGTTACTTTTTTGTCTGCCTTGTCCCCAAGGGAATGTTTTGTTTCAGAGCCTGCATATGCCTTTGAACATGTACTTTCAGCAGTATAATAGTTGGAATGGTGTTATTCATCCTTGGACTCAAGGATCCTACTCCAAAACTGTTAGCTGGTTTCAAGCGAAAGCCATTCAGTTTTACAGTAATTAGAAAGTGAACTCTAAAGAAATAACTGCTCTTTAAAACAACCTTCCAAACCTCACTTACACAGGGTCTGCTATTTGTTATCATTCAAGTCAAGGCAAAATTATTTGCACTTCCTTTGGCACAGAAGTTAATCCTGCTGCATCGTTTGCATGGGAAAGCAGCCAGATCCAAAGTGTAGACAAAACTGCACGAGTATGCCTGGAGCAGAGGGTTTGCAGGACTCCTGGCCCTGCGCCTTTCTCAGCAACACCATAAATCTTCTGGAACACATGAGCATAGGGGGGGTGGCTGAGGCTGATTTTTGCCGCTTCTACTTCCTATCTCGTTGCAGTCTTTCAGCCAGAAGATGTGTCTGCCAAGGTGTACATAGAGGGAGCTGGTGTAGTTCCAGGAGTGAGTCTGTGCTATTGAATTCTGTCAGCCCTACAGCTTCGCTCAGATAAAAATTAGTGAAGTCAATAAGCTTGTAAAGACTTGTAAAAGCTATGTGATTTGTTGTTTGATTTTGTTTGAGGATGAGGCAGGTTTTAGGACAATATTCAAATAGGACCAGCATTGATTATTTTTCAAGTAACAGTAGAAAAATTGCATCATGTGCAGAAATTAACTCTTAAACCCACCACAGCTGGTTGTATTTTTAGATTATTAAGGAGCACACTTAAACATAACACAGCTTAAGATTTCCCACTGAGTTGGTGTGCATAGGCTCAGACCTTTAATATCTGAGAAGAGAATCAAGAGGAAGACATACTTATTTGAAAGAGAATTAAACATGCATATCTTTCTTCCTGAAGGCAAATTATTTTTTTCTAGGCTTTCTTCTTCATGAGTTATGACCATGTGCAAATTTTCACTGCTGTGTGTGTTTTAGTTGTTAATGACAGGATCCACAGACATCAGAGAAACCTGTACTGTCAATTTGTATTTCCATTTCAGCCCTCTCAGTTGTCAGTGGAAGCTGAGAGTTTTATCTAGATTTTACTGTGGCAGGCTAATACCCCCGAAACCCAGTGACCACCCAGAATCTCTTACAAGAGCAACTCATTAAAGATTTATAATATACCAAAACAGCAGTTGCTTTCCAGGTCAAGGTTACCAGAGGCTAAATAGTTTGGAGTTTGATTCCACATAGCCTGAGAACAGGAAAAGTCTATAATTATGTCTGTTTAGGTCCCTGTCCTTTTGCCATTGTGGATGCAGTATGAAAACCTGGAGTCCTAATAGAAATGAGGATTTGTCAGATCAGTTGAGGTCAGTGTTTACAGGATGGGCTTTGTAATTAAAATTGAAATCATAGTTCTACCTGAATTATGTCTTCATCTCTCTCATCTTTGAGGATTCATGTTTTCTACGTTACACTACTGCCGTGGTGCAGAAATCCCCTCTACTCTGCAAACTTGTTCCTGTTGATTTCTGCAAGGCCTTAGCATCTCACTGAGTTTTGTGAGATGTCAGTTCTGTTTGTTCTGCAACTATTTCTAAGACAAATCAAATGGTTTATTAATGTTGATGTGCATGTAAGCAGTTATTGCCTTGCACCATATCTCATAATTTGTAATGGTGAAGAGCACAGTGAAAGTGTTCTAGGGAACATCTGGGCTGGAATAGTAGCATTTCATAGCCATTTAATGGCAGAAAAGGATACACAGGATGTTTTTTTCTTTAGCGTGTAAAGTACCTGCTTCAGTTACATCTCTGCATCTTCCATGGCACCAGAGCATTCATAATACATGACACCAAGTCCTGAACTTGGCCTAGAAATTGAGAAGCAATTTAAATTTTTTCTTGCTTGTGATTTTGCCAGTACGCTTAAATACAGTTTTATTGAGACATTTGCTCTCCAAAATACAAGCCACCTTTTTTTGGTTCTCCAAGTGTTCATTTGAAACAGTCAGTTTAGCTCATACACCGTGATTGCTTCCTGAACAGCGGAAATGTACTTCCCTAACAGATCTCCTATTAATTTATCCCTCCCAAAGTATTTTACGTAGATAATTAACACTGGGTAATTAGAAGTATCTTCAGTCTGTGTAATTGTACAGCCTATAATTTTTCATAGTAATGTGATTCATTTTATCTGAAGTTGTTCAACACATATCTTTGTAACAATTTAATTTGCATGCCTGGATGGTACCGCCTTCCCTCAGTTGCCTTCATTTTGTGAGATGCTTAATTAGTCACAAGGCTAAAGAGATAGATTCAGACAGATTCACAGCTCTGAGTACCCTTTGCTCTCTGAAATCCTTTGTAGGACTTAGAAAACACACTGTCCTTAAGGCTAAACCTCTAGCACAGCAACACAGCCTTCAATTTATAAATAGCACACCAAAAGGGAGCAATTCCATGGCCATTACTTCCCAGCAAAAGGAGGCAAGCATCCGTGAAGATGGAGGGATCTGTCAACCATGTGTATCTTTTTCCACAGCTTTAAAGAAAGCTCAGGATATTGACATTTCTGTTCTCCCCATCATGTGCATCCTTGCGCTCTCTGGAGAAGCCCTGCCTCTCACCACCCCTGGTAAGATTGGGTCTGATTGCTCTAGGTCACAAAGGTCAAAGGTCTAAAGCCATAACTGCACAAAATTCAGAATCCATGTAAGAAAAATAAAACTTAGCAGAGCTTGGCACTAATGAACAATGCTTTTGTCATGGGGTCAAAAATCACTTCTCATTTTATTTTTGGTAATTCATTGCAATGAACTGTGTTGGCCAAAGAGAAGAAAAGTCCATTCATGCATGTGAAAACAAAATTGTTGCAGCCATGACTCTCCAAAAATGTCTTATATTCTGTGCCAGCTCCTGAATATGAGATAATTCCCCAGGCCTTTGATACTCATGAATCAATTCAGTAAACCTTATTCTTTCTGGCTTTATTTGATTTTTCTGTCCTAGGATGTATCACAGTAGGTAAATTCTTTGCCCAGTGATCATTTTCTTTAGAAAATCTTTGACTTTGATTTTTCTCTTCCGTTAGATCGTGTAGTGAAGCATTTGAATCCTTCTTAAGCATCATAATTACATCTTTTCAAAATTTCTCCATCACATTAGCTCCTACACACATGTTTCTTTCCATGTTATTTTTAATCCACTGTATCTGAATGACCGAAGTTAAAAGTGTCAATGAAGGAGGTGTCGAGGAGGATTGAGAGGAACAGTAGCCAAGAAACTAGCTAGGCTTCAACTAAAAAGGAAGAGACTGAAATACTAGCCTCCAGTATAGAAAGAGAGATATCTCTCGCGGAGATATTAAATGTTTGCAGGGAAGAAAGATTATTTTTTGTTTATTTGTCATTTCTGTCATTGTCTTGGCAACTAGATGCCCTTCCTTTGGTTTATAACATTTCATGACTATTCTGACAAAGACTGGAGACATAATTAAGAATAAAATATAAGGTTCTTTTTTATAGTGCATTTTGTCCACAAGGTAGAGTGCACCATGGACTGGACATCCTAAGGCTGATTATGATGAGTTTTACAAGAAATCTGTGGCATGGACGAGAAGCAGATTGAGCACATTGTTTCTATGGCTTTCTCTTCCTTTTGGCAGGGGCTGTGTGAAATTCTCACTTGATAGAGATCCAACAGAAGGTGAGTGGTTTTGCTAATTTGCTAACATTTGCTAGTGATTAACAAAAAGGTAAATGTAAATAGTTGAAATGTTCATTTCTCAACCCAGGTTGTGTGGCTTTACTAAATCAGAGGACTGAGTTTGTGTGAGGTCTACGATGTGGACAGAATTTAATAGAACTTTTTACTCTCAAGTGCTGATAATACTTCTGATAGAGTCCAGAAACATTCAGAACATGTTTTGAGGCAATGTCATCACCACCAAAATAACCCAAACTTCCAACAGAACGCATCTGAGCGGCGCTGTGACTTGCACACCCGTGGCTGTCAACAGATTTGAGTCAAATTTCATTCTCAGTTGCTCAGCTGAACTTACAGGTTTGGTATACACACTTTTGAACCCGTTCCTGCCAGCAATCTCTCCTAGTTCCAGAAGCACACGGTGTAATTGCCTCTTGTTGTAGGGAGACTTTGGGTTGTGGATGTGGGGTTGTTTTTAGGGACTGAATCTGTAGTGAACAGCTGATTCCTTTCTGATCCTTTCATTGATATCACAGTCCAGTGCACATGGCATCACATCCACATGACAAATCTGGAACAGAGCTGGCTTCTCTGCTATCATTAACTTTGGTTCATCACGATGCTTCAGAAACCTGCCAAGCTCTCCAGTAGTAATGAGATAAATATAACCGGCTGAAGCAACAACACAAGTGTAAGCAGCAACTTTATCTTGCCATTTCAACTTTGCACTTGGGAAAAGGAATGACTGTTCTGAACAACTATCACAGCAGTTGCTGATATTAGCCTGAGCTGTTGATGGTGACAAGGTTTCCAAAGGAGACTTACAACGTCCCAGTGGTTTCACATTTTATGTATGTCAGCTTGTAAATGGACAGAACTTCCTTTTGGCTTTACAAGGGATCAGCAGTAAAGAACCTACATAAGCCAAATTCTCTCTTGTTGTAATTGATGCAATTGACTTTTCAGACAACTTGGCCCAGAGTACACATTTAATGCTTTCAGCGCTGGAGTTTTTTTGTTCATTTTAGTGGAGCGGCTTTCTCTGGTTTGCCCAGGATTTATATGGATATAAATATACAAAGGATACCAAATCAGGTTCCTGCGCGTGACCATCAAAGAGCTCAGTACTGCAGAAGAATAGCTAAAAGCTTATCTCATCTACACTGTTGTAAACCCAAATTAATACCAACAAATTAAAATATATTACCTTGAAAGGAAACTATGATATCTAATACAGAATGTGTATATTCTTGAGCACCCACTGCGGTAAATCTGTGCTAGCAAACAGCCCACCTATTTTGATGAGACATTAAAGTAAAATAGTTGCTTCAGGGGGTGGGAGGAAGAACCAAAAAACCTGGTTCTAACAAAAGAGTACATGAAAAAAGCCACCTGCCATGCAAAGGGAAGTGACTGAGGGTAGATTCCAGTTATTGTCCAGCTTGAGCAATTCTACTGACTTCACTAGTGGAACAGAGAGCAAAATGTGTCCACTGTATCTTTAAGAGCCCAACAGACTTAGAACAGCAAATTAGCCTTAGTCAGCAGTCTATATGTTAAATGAATCTGACTGTTTAACATGTTTCCTCTGAAAGTGCAGTTGCACATAGTATGGGTGTACCTGTGCTTCTCGTTACTCCTTCAAGGATGACACCTCCTAGGTTATGCTTGCTACTGTTGTACATTAATCTGCTTTAGAGTTTTATGTCAAATACTTTTCTGAAATCCAAGTAGATTATGTCCATTAATCACTTTGCCCAGTCTGTGTTCCTTGTGATCTCATCTCTTATTAATATCTTTAGGATCTTGCCTACCACCAAGGTCAAACTGGTCTATAATTTCATAGCTCCACCCCAGGCCTTTTTAAAGAGGGTTATGTTTGTGTAACTGTGTCCTTCAGTAGCAGCTTCCTTTTCAGAAGGCTACGAAGAATCTTTCACCTGGCTTGTATGGTTTTGATTTCTAAAGTTTTCTAGAAATCCTGAAAATGTTGCTCTGTTTTAGTTGTGTTAGTGTGCCCTAGTGGTGCTTAGGTGTATGTCTGGACTACTCAGTCCTAGAATCTTTCAACATCTGGTGTCACCTCATCTTATATAGAAAGTAGCTCACTTTATTTTTCATTTATCTCTTTATAGTGTAAGATTTCTAATTGCAAATTGAATAGGCTTCATTTTAATTTTTTTTCACTTTTGCGAACATTGATTCTTTTTGCTGTCAAAATGTGGGCAACACAGGTGTGGCTTGGCAACAGTAATGAGTCACAGAAAGAAGTTTTGACTTTATTTTCTCAAGTGTATGTGTGACATGAGAGTAAGCAGGAGATTTCACTGGAAATTCTAATCAGCAGTCCTTCAAGAGAACGCTAAAATACGTTAAAAATAAATCATGGTTATTTGGTTTTTTGATTTTGAAGGCAAACCTCTTGCTGCTTTAAAGTTTTCCTACCTGATAATTTACATCAGTGATATGACTAGATATATGTTTTCCTTGTTTTTGGTTTGGATTCTCTGTCTGAGTGAGATTGCCCATTCATTCTGTATGCAGAGCAGTGCAGATGAGAGCACAGAATCTGCCACATACACAGTGTCAGTATTCTCAGCATGTAGCATAGCTTCAAAGGCATGTCACAAATTAAGATCATGTTTAAGGTACTGTTTTCTTTGCTGATGCTTATGAAATTTGCCACTAGTGTTACAGCTTTCTTTGTTTCTTTGTTTGTTTGCCTCTTCACAAAGGAGTTTACATACATGATGTGGTTAAGGATGCAGCATAATGGATGTACCTTTTGAAAAAAATGGGTTTTTTTCCAGCAGTAATTAGCAGTATGACATTGGAGGGCACATGAGTGGTGTTCCCAGTCCTTCCAGAGGGAAAGGTTTGGGCAGAAATAGGTACCTTCAGTGGATTGACACTTGGTGCATTCCTGGTATTGCATACAGGAGTTTGGCTCCTGCACATCTGCAATTAGGAGAGGAAGGACTTTAAAGCAGGAGCAAGACCCACCTGACAAGGTGTGGCAGGAAGAGTGTCTTTGGGGGTCTTCAAACCTAGCGAGGACAGGTTGTAGGTAAGGTAGTGAAAGTTAAAGAGAAGCTAAGGCACAAGGAGCAGTGGCAAGTGACAGCACAGTGGGGAGGGTCTGACACTTCTCTGTGACGGGGCCCATTTCAAGTGCCCGCACACCAACACCTCCTGCAAACAAAGAGGAGAAGTTAGAAGTCTGTGCACAGTTGCAGAGCTGAGCCTTCTTTGGGACATAATGTGGTGAGGTAGTTTATAAGACTGGAGTGCTGCATAGGTGGGTATAGGATCTTCAGGAAAGACAAGCCAGGAAGCAACAAGGAAGGCCGTGAAAGGGCATGGCTGGTGATGAACTGAGTGGGAGCTCAGAGATGTTTTCACTGGGAGGTTGGTCAAACACTGGAACAGATGACCTGAAGGGTAGTGGGATTTCTATCATTAAGTCCTCAGGAATGTACTGGACACAACATTTTTGAACGTGCTTCAAGCAGGGGCTTGGACCAGGATGACCTCCAGAAAGCCAGTCCAGTATAAGTTATTCTATGATCAAGTGGAGAAAAAGCATTCAGTGTTTAACCTCCTGATACCCCATGTTTAGACTGATTTCAGAGAGATCACACACTTACTTAAGCTGAAGTATGAGTAAGAACCAGCCATGCCAAAGCTGAAACCTAAAATCCCTTTTTTTTTCTCTTAAATAGCAGCTATATTTTTTTTCCTTCCCCTTATAAAAATACAAATCACCACCTAGAGAGAGAGGACACAAACAGCAATTTATGTATTCGCATAGTACTCACCTGAAGAGCAGAAAGAGGGGGTTAAATCCCTCCCGTTGAGCAAGGACAACACAAGAAAATCAGTGAGTTCCCAGAGCTATTCTCACATTGCACCCATCAGAGGGCAGCAGAAACTGCAAAACAGGCTGCTTCGTTACTTTTAATTTCACATTCAGGAAGAGGCAGAAAAGAAAAGAAATGCTTTAGAAAAAGAAACACTTCAGAAACACTTCTGGTAAAAGCTAGCTTGATGCCTAATTTTAATAACCTTGAAGTGGTCTAATGCAATTCTGAGCACAACAATTTTCAACAAAGTGGTGTCACTCAAATTACCTGTTGGTAAGAACTGCTATTTTGCATATATTGTGGCAGAAGAAAACCAGACTCTTTAGGAAATTGATGTTTGGTAGCATGGAATTTTGGATGAATGCTTTCAAATAACAAGGAGAAAAATATGTTGCAGTTTGCTACAGGGGTATAGAGCTTTGTAGTGACATTTTATTCAAATAACACCTGTTGGAAAATAAAAGGGTTGTTCCCTAATTTACAGCAATGTAGAGATTTCCCACACTAATTCATTTTCAGAGATTGTATACACAGTAATAAATGAATGGCATTCAGAAACAATGAAAAGCTAGAATTAACATGGGATGCAGAGAAGATAGTCAGCATAATGATCTCTCTAAATGTCTACTGTGTCATACAGAAGGATTGAAATTAGTGGAAATGGGTTTATCTGTGGATGACACCTTGAGTTATGTTGGGAGTAGCAATAAAGCAATAAAGGATGCATTTTTCTTACTACTTATTAGTTATTAGCAGTATTTTGAATTGCTTCATGTAATTGTTGGAATGTATCTAAATCCAGTACGGTTACACTGAAATAAACAATAAAAGTATTTATTTGAGTAAAATGTTGTTACTGTGACAAAGGAGGACCCTTGCAGAGAGGGGTTTTAAAGGGATGGAAACAGGAGCAGAGCTCACTTTCTATATCTCTGTGGATTACACAGACATTTGAACACCTAGTTTGTCCATTTATTGGAAATTCACACAAATTCTCACTCAAATCTCATCTGCTTTCCCATTCAAAGAATTTTCAGTGTATGATACATACAGGCTGAGTCCTGATAATGGTACAGAAGACTGTTCAGGCAGCTCAAAAAACATGGAAACCAGTCAGCTGAAATCATTCAAGCAGCCTGCTCTTCAATTCTTCCCTCGAGCAAAACCACAAATCAGAGCTCAAGGAGAAAAAAGGAAGAGATCCTTCCTCTGAGACAAAAAAGATCTGTTTGCAGAGGGTTTCCAATCCATACTGCTTCAGGAGTATTCAGCTCACTTGTGGCTTAGCTGACCTGGTCTCTTTTGAATATCACATCCATCACTGTAAAGCCTTGCATGCTCTTTGTGTTGGATCAGGCAGGTGAATTCACCCTTCCATCAAAGACAGCACTACAGTGATCTTTCAAACTAAGAAAAATGCGGAATATTTTGACAAGGAGCCAGGATTTGGTGAAAAAACCACTAAGGCATGATAACTGTAGAGTTTCTGAATTGTGGTTTTTCCTTGGATCTTTTTTTTAAAATATATATTGAGAATGTGTAATGCTTGCAGTTGAGGCAGAAGTTCATCTAAACCCAATTTAGCAGAAACTGGGTTTCCACAAGAAATGCTATTACTTCTTACTGAAGCTGTCCAGATCCTTTGAATTTAGAGGGAGAGAGATCTCTGTGTGTGTGTGTATTTTGCTTCTGGTGAAAGGCAGGAGCTGTCAGTTCGCTCTTCCATCTGACTGATTACATCAGTGAGAACTAGGTGACAAGTGACCTTGTTACTCATAAAAACAAGATCCACTTCAAAGACGCTGCCAACAAACAGTTAATTCGGTTTGGCTGATGTCTTTTTGCCTCACACAGTGGTACATCACACTGCTTTGAATATTTATTGCCTTGATTTTCAGCCCTGAGTAAATGAATATACCAGTTTTCACTCTCTGTAATTTATGTAATTACCTTTGTCATTTGCATAATATTCAAACAGATAAAAGGATCGAGGAGAGGATAAGTTTTTTTTTCCTTAAAGTTTTAACCAAAAAAGTAAACCTGTGATTTTAGTAAAAGAAAACAACAAACATCTTTTGTCACACTCGAGGGCAGCTGCTACACTGCTATTCAGTGGACACTGCAAGCAGAACTAGCAAGTCTTCAGTTCTGTCATGAGTGGCAGAAAGTGGAGCATGTAGAATTATTATTCCCCTGAAGTCACAGAACACAAATTAGTTCAAAGCTGATTATGCTTAAGTTTTTTTTCTCAAGAGGGTCTGAAAGATAAATAGAAAGCAGGCCTTGGGAGGCAGCATTTGCTCTACAAATGACAAGATCCTTGTTGTAGATATTGGTAAAGCATCTGTTTTACAAATGTCTTACGCTGGACTAGTTCCTTTTGCATCCAGTGATGATTTTGCAGGCTCTTAAGTCCACCTAAAATCAGGTTTGTATCATTTCAGCTATTATTACTATAAAAACTGAAATAACTATTGTAGGTAGCCTCCAGTGTAAATACTGTTATAAATGAATAACAGTGATTAGATTAGCATAAACAATTCTCTTATGGAAGAATATTGCTAACTCAGCACAGCTAAACTAATATGAATTTTCTACAGTGGAAAAATCATTGAGGAGTGCAAGGAGGTACCTGAGGCAGTGGTACCTTCAATTCTTCTGCAGTCCCTCTCAGGGAGTACTGTTTTACTGCAAGTCCTCACTCAGTATCTGTCTTCCCTCAGTTTACTGTGAAACCTGTTGAGTTCATTGGCCCAGGTACTCCTGGCAAAGAATCCAATACGTAATTTGCTTTATCCAGGTCTTAGTCATAATAAAACTGGTTGTGGAATGATAAACATCTCTGTGCCCCTCTCTCAGCATCTTTCATCAGAACCTTCTGATCAGTTGGTCGCTGGACACAGGCAATGTAAGGCAACAAACAGTGAGGAAAAGGCATGAATTAGAGAACTAAAGGAAAGAGGTGAGAAAAAAGAAGAGGAACAACTGAAGCTTGTGAATTTGTTAACTTTGCTGCCTAGATCTTAAAACTTAAAACTGAATGTATTTTAAATCCAATACCTAACAAAGGTATTCCTATCACTGCCTCGTCATGTTTCCTTATTTTCTCACGGGTCCCAAAGCTTTGTTCCTGAAGAAACTTGCCTCTCAATTTCAAATAATTTTGTAGATCACTAACTACTTCATAGATCAAAAGTTGGTAGGGGTTAGGAAAATGTGTACCAGGGCCTTTAATTTCTTCATGGTTAAATGAACAGTAATTCATTCAGAAGCTAAAAATGCAATATCGGAGGAGTCATCACTTCAGTGGAAGGGTGTTTAGTCATGCAACAGATACACACATACAAAGACTATGACAGTTTTTTCTCTTAAGTTCTCAGAAAAAGCATTTTAAAAGTGAAAATTGCTTATGACAGAAAAGGGAGAAGGTTAGTTCTTTTTTTTCCTGTAATATCAATTCTCTGCTTCCAACATAGGCAAATAATGCTGTTGATCCTGTAGTTCTGAGTTCACTAGACAAGGTAATAACAGGGAATTAACCCATAAGACTCACAGGCACAGATTTCCTGCCTTTTTATTAATTCTCCAACTGTATTTGTTGTTCTCTGAAATTGCGTTGTCTCCCTCTAGTGACTGCTTCTGTCTCTCAGCTCAGGTTTAATACAGCATTTTCAGAGACAGGGCATCTTTTACAGTTTGTGTTGCAGTCTGTTACCAGTCCATCAGCGTCCAAGCACTTGTAGCTGTTTGATCTGCAGTATTGCTACCGCAGCTGTTAGTGGGGCCAAATCAGCTGAAACTTCAGAAATTCCACCTCAGCAAAATCCAGCACTGTGGTACACTAGCAAACCTTGAAGGAGAGAGTGCAGGTGCCACATAGAGCAGGTGCTCTGCAACCTCTGGATATCTTTTAGGGTTAGGGTTGATGTTTGATATAAAGGACCAACCATCCAGCAGACATCAGGTTCTATAGTTCAGAACATGGAAACCCAAAATATTTTCATTGTGATCTTTAATTACAAAATGAGTGTTTGATATCTGCTTCTCACCAAAGAGCTATAAATTAATGTTGGCAGTTCAGAAGGTAACACTTGCATTTTTTTACTGCAGTGATTTTAACTCTTTGCCCTCTGGGTCTCACACCCAGCTTCCTGGCATCTTGCTGCATTAATACTGGTGGTTGTGCTCCCATATCTATCAGAAATTTTATTAATTGTTGATGAGAACCAACTGGAATCTGAATGTATAAGCCATTATTATGTCTGCACTGATACAATTCCACTTGCTGGATTTCAGTCTTGCCTGGCTCATGGCCCTAATGTCCTTGCAAATCAGCCATCTGAATTGGATCAAATTGGGTGGTTTTCTGGCTGGAGTCTCCCTGTTTACCCCGAGCTTTTGTAGTGGATCTGGCTTCAGACATATGGGGATTTGAAGGAGATAAAGAATAATTTTGTCCTAGTTTATTATCACAGGGATCACACCCTATATTTCCATCCTGCTCTTCAGGGGATGCAATTAATTTTCTCATCTTTGCAATGCTGGGTGGATTAGCAGCCTGCTTAAGTGTCGTCTCTACCTTTTCTTCCAATTTTTGTTTTTTTCTACTTTTCTTCCTGTAACTCTTTTTGCAGCTGCAGTAATAATTCAGCTACTTGCCTCCCTTGTTTCCTCTCAGACCTTCTTTCTCTCTACTATGCATTTTCCTACCTAATTCTCCAATAATTGTCTTTCCATGCACACTGCTGAAGCAAGTAGAGTCCTAAGAGGATCATTCTCAGACATAAGCTTATCAACTTGGAATCCCGTTTTTAACTCCTACCTCCCTTTCCTGATTTAACTGATCCTGTAGCCCTTTCACCAAATCTGCAGAGATCTAATAATTTCTCCCTCTGCCTGCTTGTTAGTATAACCTCTCCTTTTGTGTGGCAATTAAAGCTGCTCCCAAAATTGCACATAAAACTGCTTTTCTTTTTCCCTTTCCTACTTTTTGTTCATCTTTGTCCAATTAACCACCACTTCAGAGCTCTACCATTTTCCATTTGCTGGTTCTGTTCCTGGTGCTGACAGGAAGGGATCATATTCTCTCAGTTTCTCCAAAATGAGGGAGCAGTCAAGCACTGACAATTCCCAGGCAGTCATGACTTGCTGCTGCTCAGATCCCTCCCAACTGAGAGCTGAGGAATCACTTCACACCACTCCCTGCCCATCATTCATGGGTGCAGTGATGGTATCACTGCACAGACCCTTTCTACCACACATAGAAATCGGTGCAAGCTAGTACCTCATTTTCTAGTAGTAAGAGGAATAATGGAAAAAGGAATAGAGTGAGAGAGAGAGAGGTCAGACAGCAGAGCAAAGGAGGTCACCAGTCCGGGGTCCAGCACTCATCCAGTCAAGAGGTTGTCCAGAGCCCAGGGGTCACCACCCACACTCAGTGAGGGCATCTTTTTATTCATAGGTTTTCCTCAATGTGGGACTAAGTTTCTCACTTCTCCTGTAAATGAGTTAGCATGTGCAATCCATTCTTCTAGACCTCTCGGGAAATGAGTCACAGGGATTTAGGGGTATTCGGTGGTCTTGACCCCTACTACTGGATTGACCTTTGCCCACTTCTGTGGTGACCTTGTCTTCTATTTGTCTGTCTCCATGGACCCAAACAAGGAGGTTGACCTCAAGAGATGTGCTGCCCTGTCTTCACATGGGCCCCCTTTCCAGCCACATTCTAACCTGTGACTTTGTTATCGGTCTTTGAGACGTATCAGAGAATTAATTCCTTGTTGACATAGTAAAAGTCACAGAGGAGTGTCCCCAGATCCCCCAGCTGGCAGTGTCTCCACTGCATGCAGCCTGAGGCAGCAGTGAGGGACAGGCTGGGGGAAGGCTGCATTGGGCAAGGGCCAGGGCAGAAGCACCAGCCCTGGGAAAGTGATTTCTAAGACTGGGTGTAGGGGATGTGGGGAGCGTCTTGGGAAGGTCAGATGCTGTCCTTGGGCCAGGTGACCTCAGGGGTGCAGGGATGTGTCCCCATCCCTGCAGTGCTCCCCAACCTTCTCCTTGCTGCCTCCTGGCTTCTTCATCTCCCTTCACTCCAACCCGTCCCTAGGTCCCTGCATCTCCTGTCCCAGCTGCCCCAACCACCATCTCCCTGCCATCCAGCCCCACTGAGCCCCTTCTCTCCCACCCACTCCTCCAGGCCATGGCTGGGAGCATCACCCAAATCATGACAGTGGATAAAATATACAATGGGAAATTGATTTGGAATCAATTTAGAATGAATTAGAGACCAAAGATGTTACAGGGTACAGGAGACCTTCCCATAGGGTTACGAGTTGTTGAACAGACCCCCGTTCTTTTTAAACTCCTGATAGAGCTTAGCTGGAGTGAGGTCCAGTCTTAGTCTCAGACTGTGACAATGATGTACATCTAAAGGAATTAATTACATGGATCCTATTGGTATTGATTTAGCATGCTATCAGCCACTTACCAAGGATCCATTCCCCAAGCAGCCTACCTTTTACTTCTTTCCTTGAACAAAACCATAAGCAGGCACTGACATGGAATTAGTGTGCCAGTTGCTCTCAAAATCCCATAAAGACAGAATAATGTCATGGTGTTAGTCTGGCTTACAGGGATGTAACTGGATGAAAGTGAGGAACTGTGGATGAAAACAAGGAAATGAAAGAGGTGCAGTCCCTCAGGTGGGCTCCTGTACTGGAAAGACACCTCTGAATGGGCTCAGGGTAGTCAGGGTAGAGAAGAAGACACATAGCTGTAACCTCACTGGCATTTCCCCATTTTTACCCTGTGCTCAGCACTCCAAACCTACCTAGCTCTGAAGAGCAGCAGGAATGTGCAGTGTTCATGAGCTGACCTTTTTGAGCTCAGGTGTGTACAAAAACAAATTAGAAAATGAAGAAGGCGGCAGGAAGCACTGGGTTATTGGTTGTGTATTGTTGTGATCTCCACTGATTACTTCAGTGTATTGGAAGAGGAGAAAAGTAAATGTCAGATATTGAAAAAGAATATCCTCGCCTTATCTTTAGAAAGTTAATTTTAGTGAAAGGAGTCATGAACTGAAATGCATTAGAATTCATGGGTAGTTCAGTAGTCTGAGGTTTCATTGACCAAATCCCTCTCCCAGGGGCAGCAGTAAGCCAGCACTGACTCTCAGCACTAGCTGCATGCTGCAGACATGAAAACAGAGTTCAGATGACTGTCTTAGCTGCTTTCATAGCTTTTATACTACATTTTGAGAAGCATATGGGTCTTGAATTACTAAATGGAAAGACATTAAGCAAAAAAAAAGAATTTGGCCTGTGTTATCCAATACTGTCTTCATTTTACCTTTTTTTTGTTTCTTTTTTTGTACTATTTGGCTGTCTTGCACATGGTCTCACCTGGAAACTGTATTGGAAGACATTTTTAACTTCCTTTGTTAAACTGGTGTTTGTGCTATTTATTTTGCAATATGTGTCAGTGCGATGCAGCACCACATACATCACCATTTTCTTCTTCCATGTAGGTGCTTCTGACCAGAATGTGTTCAAAATGTTGTCATGCAATGACATTTTTCAGACATTTTCAATAAAGGTGTGCAAAATCATTCATATATCTTTTCTTTCAGAATGAGATTAAGGGAAAAAAAAACTAACACAGGCAAGCATTTTTACTTTGAGCTCCTGATTTGTGCATGTTAGCAGTGGAAAGTGTAACTGATGTTTCTGGCATGTATCCAATTCTGAGCATTTGGGGGCAGAGTAGTACTTTTGGAGCAGTTCCACTCATTTGTGGAAATTCAGTTCTGAAAATTGTCTCATGAAATTAACAGAGATTAAGGCTGAGACCAGTCGCTGCACAGACTCTTTTTGACCTGTAGGATGAGTGTGTTTGGCCACATCTCCCAGGCCCTGTATGATGGCTGGAGGCCCAAACAGGATGCACTGTTGCTTTCTCCTTGGCCACACATCCATGTGTTCATTTCTCAGGTTCCCCAATTCAGATATATCAACTTTGAGTGGCAATAAATAGTAACAACTAGCTCTTTCACAGCAGTTTCACGAGGAAAGCACGTTGCCAAAAGGCAGTATAGTCCCAGTTTCACAGGTAAGAAGCTAGTGAGGGCAGAGACAGGCCAGTGAGAGTACGGTCTGGGTTTCCTGAGCAAGACAAGAGATTCACTCCCCAGTCCTAATGTGCTGTCTGTGTTTTTCTATGAAAAGGTGCTGGCAATGCTTTTGTGCTACACAGGGTCTGATGTGCACTGCTGAAAAGCTTCACATCTGCTCACCCCTAATTTAAGCAATCTCTTGACAGAAGCCTGCGTGCCAAGCTCTGAAAAGCTTTGTGAGTTGCTGGTGCTATCTGGCTGCCTCATCCTGCTGGACAACATCAGTATGCTGGATTAGCTTCTGGAGTAAGAGTTCTTCCCTTTATGAGGAATCACACAAGTAGTTTCAGAGTTCTTTCCCTTTTCTCTGACACCTTGAGGCTAAGTTTGCGGGTCCGTAGCACAGTTTCCCATGAATTAAAGTGGAATACAAGGCAAGACCTAAAGCATTTATGCAGTCTGTATGTTCTCCAACTCCCTTCTGTGTTTCATTTTCCTGTCAGGTTCACTTGGTTCTTCTGACTCTTTGCAAAAAATAGTTTCTCTCCAGTAAGAGGAAATCTGGTAGTTGCAGCACCAGACTGAGACTTGGGAGTTCTCAGCTGTGTGGTGGCAAGTGCCACTGGGCACACTGGGTGATCGTGAATGTGCTACATGTGAGAGACTGAAGACCTGAAGGAATTTATGTAAACCTGAAAGAGTTAATGCCTCAAACACTGAGCAGAAGAGAAAGGGAATGTTGCTATAATAGTGAGACAAAGTGAGGTTAGAAGAGAGGGTCTTGTGGAGAAAGGATAGCGCTTTTTTAGGACTATCTTGGCTAACTATCTCTAAGAACGAGTTTGAGACAGCATTGCACTTGCACCTCTGATGGGGTGTGGAATTTAAACCACGACATGCCCCAGCCCCACTCTGAAAAGTTCAAGAATAACAAAATGCACACGTGTGAGGATTGTTCTATAAATAGCACTGCTGAGAGAGGCTGTATGTGCTCCTGCCATCTGTGCATCCATCATCCAGAGGAACTGGACCAGACTCAGCACTGGAACCCTGGGTGGTGACCCAGATCCTTTTCTCTACCTCTATTTTCCTATCTTCCCTTCTTCCTTTCTTCCTCTTCTTAAAAATTTAAATTGCTGCTGCCACAGGTTGTTCAGCCTGTCTGTCATAAGGTTAAAAGTTTAATTCAGTGCTGCCACGGGCTGTTCAGAAATATTTAAATTGTTTGCCCCACAGGCTGTTAATCTACCATAAAGTTTAAATTGTTGCTGCCATAAATAAAACTTTCTAATTCATCATTTGGTGGTGTTTCACCTTAATTTAGCCAAAGGATATCCCAAACATAGGCTACCGCAGAGTAGGCAGTCCAGGATTTCTCTCTTGGGACCTTCCCATTTTGGGGCTATCCCAGAGCATGTGGCCTAGGACCTTGGTCTCAGGACCCAACATTATGTCACTTCCCTGTGCTGCCACTTCTCCTTCTGTGGAAAAAGGGGATGATGATCCTGACCTTAATTAGGAAAGTATTTCAATCTGGCAACGTTAATTGCTATAAAAGAATGAGACATTATCAATTTAAGCAAGAAATCATTTTGCCTTGTCATACCAAGGTCTTAAGCTTCACTGTCCTAATTTGCAGCTGGCAACCTTACTGGCTGACCAAGGCTCTTGGACACTCATAGTTAATAAGAGGCAGATTAGGGGTTCTGCTGAGGCACTTCTGACACAGAGAGACTTAATTCTGCATAGGCAAACCTCTGCCATTACTAGCAAAGGAATATTTCTTGCATTTAGAAAGAAATTAAAATCCTTAAACTGTTATCTGTAATAATCAACCTATCAGAATAATAGTGACTTTTCCCTTCCTAAGAGTACCTCTACTGATGATGATTAATACTTCATCTTCCAAGTATCCATCTGTTCAGATAGAATGGGAGTTATGAAGTTGGTTTCCAGCTTCCAGCTTTAGAATACCAACCTCAAAAGTGCACATTTTGACTCTCATCCGTCTGCAGAGAGTCCAGGTTGCCCTGTTTACCAGCATGTGGGCAAGGAAACTGGTGAAGGTTCGAGAGGGTAAGTCACATGAGGAGTGGCTGAGGGAGCTGGGGTTGTTTAGCTTGGAGAAAAAGAGGCTCAGGAGAAACCTTAGTACTCTTTACAACTACCTGAAAGGAGGTCGTAGCAAAGGGGAAGTTACCTTCTTCTCCCAGGCAACTAGTGACAGGACAAGAGCAAATGGCCTCAAGCTGTGCCAGGGGAGGTTCTGGTTGGACATTAGGAGGAATTTTTTCACTGAAAGGGTTGTCAGGCATTGGAAGGGGCTGCCCAGGGAAGTGGTGGAGTCACCATCCCTCGAAGTGTTCAAGGAACAATGTGTTACTTAGTACTATGGTTTGGTTGCCATGGTAGTGTTCAAAGGCTGGACATGATGATCTTAGAGTTATTTTCCAACCTCAATTATTCTATGTCTGATTTAAATATCTGATTTAAAAAAAGTGCTTGTCCATAATCCACTTGAAGGGGTATCTTGCCAAAACCGGGACAAATATCTATTGGCAGAGATCGGTGTGATTTCAGAGGTAGAGATGATGAGGATGGCAGTAAGTAAAATTGCTCAACATTTTCAAGTGCCCGTCTTTCAATGTGTCCGCTCTTTGTTAGGCACTTTGTCTTTTCCCTGGCTTTCTGCCAACCTGGGTCCTCATCACTTGTGTTTATAGTGGGTGACCTTTGCTTTCACCCTAATCCCTGAGTGGCAGCAGAGGCATCAAGGGCGCCATGTGGCAGCTGGAGGGAGAACAAGTGCTGGAGCATTTCTTGTGCCTCTCTGACTTTGGGTAGCCAGAGGAAGCAATCAAGCTGTAAACTGGCTTAGCTTTGTGACTTGGTGGGAAAATGTGGTCAGTTCCTCATTGAGGATGGCGAGTAGATAAGCACAAAGCTGTGAGATGCTGAAGTTCATTTTAGAATCAGAGAATCACAGAATGGTTTGGACTGGAAGGGACTTTAAAGATCATCTTGTTCCAACTCCTCTGCCATGGACAGGAACACCTTCCATTGGATCATGTTGCTCAAACGCCCATCCAACCTGGCCTTGAACACTTCTGTGCATGAGGCATCCACAACTTCTCTGGGCAGCCTGTTCCACTGTCTCACCACCCTCACTGTGAAGAATTTATTCTAAACATCTATGAAATTCTTAGGTAATGTTTTAAAAATTCAGTGTTAACCCCCTAAGGAGTCTTACTAACTGTGAAAAAACCCCACTTTTTTGGATGCTCGCAGGACTTGGGACACTTGAGTGGGTAGATTTTCCTGGCAGTAGTGGTCAGTACACGCTGCTGACACCAGCATGACCCCCTCTGTCATACTGCATCTTTTTCACTACCAACACTCTCCCTTAATTCCCTGAAACACCTGGAGCACTGTGACTTAAAATCAGCAACAAGGACAACTCAAAGCAAACCTTGAGTCTGGAAAGTTTTGGTACAAATGCTAAAGCTTACTAAATGAAAACAAGACACTTAACTCTGGCAACATTAGCTGGAGGAAGGACTACCAGGCACAGTGATGACCTTGGGTTTCACTACCCAATTCACACTTAAAAAACCAGCAGTTGCAATGAACTTGTAGTAATCAGCCTATTCATTACACCACCAGTGGAAATGGCTGGGGCAGAACGAAATGGGAAAGACCAAGGACAGTGTTAAGCCTGGGAGCTCAGTACTATTTATCATTTTTTTGGATCCCTGCTTGGTGATCTTTTCACAGAGACAAGTTTCCTTTGAAAAAATGTATTAAAAATGGAGGAGAAATGGGGTTGGCCATTTTGCATTATGGAGTGTATTCCTGGACAAGTAACAAACCAAATACAGATAACTGATTAGAAAGACCTCAGACCAAAACAGTTGTTATTCTGTGAGCACAGGGAGAATAAATTAAGCTTCCTCAGGCAGCCACAGTAAACAGAAAGTCATGCATAGATTAATGTGCTAAAGATTTATGTACCTGCCCTTTACCTGTGACTCCTGTTCTTTAGGATTAACGCTAATTTTCAAGGACTCAGCACATGGAAACAGCCTTTCTTCGTTACTGATTTTACATATTTTTTTCTCTTTCTCTGATACCAACCTCTTTCCCCACATTTAAAAGGGCAATTTTCTGTCTGTCACTACTCAAAAATTTAAAACTCAGTGCTTTTCAATGTACAATGTTTGAAGTACAACCAGCAGAACAGAGATGTTTTCACTTGTTCTCTGTAATATATAGCATTTATTTTTAATTCTAAAAATGTCTGTGTAGATCTTAATGTCATCAGATTCTTGTGCTCAGAAAACCTGTTTCCATCCCTTTTAGGCTAGATTCAGTAAGAAAAGACTGGGACAACAAGGACTGGGACAAATAGAAGTATTTGCTTTCTAGGCAGAGAGATAAAAAATTGTTTCAAAAATAATTTCAAAACATTATTAGCATTTTGGTTTGGTACCTCCTTTTTATGGCTTCCAGGGTAGTAGCACGCAAAACATCTGAAACAGAAACAGAATCCTGGCAGTGTGATGTAGCAAGGCACATGGATATTACATGGTTCTTGACTAGCACTGAGATGACAGCATCATCTAAGTACTCAGAAAGAGTGCATAAAAGTTTTATTGGCACTAATTTGAGATGACCTGAGTGCTGTATTTCTCTTGGCATGTCATACCATCAAAGCTCAAATAAAAACTTTATACCCTACTATCCCCTCAAGCCTCGGATACGTATTTTCAGTTAAAGATGAGGAACCAAGTGTCAGTAGAATAGACAGAGCAAAGGTCACATTGTCAAGTATTCCTAAAATGCTGATTTATTCTGTCCTTCTGTTCGTATTCCTTCTCTGCTTTTAACCTGAACAATGTTTACCCTACAGAGATTTTTTTCTATAATAAGTATCAGTGAGACTGGGCTTTGCATCTCTGACCTGAAATTCCTCTGCTGCACTAGGGGTTATATTAGATTTGTTCTTATTGTTTTGAGCAGCAATAGTGTAGTTAAAAGCATATGTTTCAGTAAGCACAGCTTTGCACAGGATGTGCCAAAAGGCAAGATCATAAAGCTTACTTCCACAAGGAAATATTTTGGGGAATGCAGATTCAGAAGGGGGCACCGTCACTGCTGCAAACTATTCCAGGGGCTGCTAATCATGTAATGTGAATGGGGTTTGTTTTATACTGGAAACAACTAAGCATTGCAGGGCACAAAATATTTGCCAGTACTTCCAATTTGGAAGCAAAATATTACCTAAACAGGTGTAATGTGACCAGACGAAGAGCAGGGTGTCACACTAGGTCCCTGACATAGCAAGGGATGTGGTAGATGACACGGAAAATCCACAGAGGTGTGGCAGCTTCTCCTGCAACCAAGGAAGAAAAAACCTCATCATAAACAAGCTTTTTCCATTTTGGGAGCGGGGGATGTGTGTTGTTTGTTTGGTTTAGTTTTTGTTTTAATTAAAACCTCTTAAGTTTTACCTACATCTAAACATTTTGGGGCACTTCATCTAACCTCTCAGGAAAGATTTGGACAGTTAGTGGGTGCTCCTGCTACTATTATAACCACCAGGGGACACCTCAGAGCTGGCATAAGCCAGCAGGGCTGCGTGGACAGCTGCAAAGCAGCACTGCCTTCAGGCTTCCTTAATTTCAGTGAGTGCTTGAAAGTGTCCTCTCTTTTATTTATGGTAACTTTGATAAATAGGGATTCAACAACGGGAATTGCTTCTCGGGCCCTAAAATGATTAATATGAAGTTTATGCAATGTTTAGTGCAATTATTTGCATCATAATTAAATATAAGGTTATTACAAAGAGCGATCAGGTCAGTCAGCAGGGACTGTAAGGGATGCAAGATTTTCCTTATGCTTTGTTTATGCTTGCTCCAATGCTTAATGTTTTATTTTCATGCTTTCAGAATAGTCAAATAATGGTGAAACAAAATAGGAAAATTTTCTATATTTTTGTGGTATATACACGTGTAATAAATTAAATGTTCTGTCCTGAGCTGAGCTGAGAATGAGTTGTTGTACTCATTTGTCTGCAGAGAAAGTGATTTCAACAAACAATAATATATTTATGTTGCATAAAGAACAAATTATCACAAGTTTCGTTTAAGACTGGTCTTTTGATTTTCCTATGGCTTTTGAAATAAAATAAGAAAAGTAGAAACTAAAAAAAAAAAAAGAATATAAGTTAATTCAAATCAGAAAGAGGACACATTATATCTCACAACACATCTGGTTTTTTTACCTCAGAGTTTTGAGCAGGGGTGTATCACAAACCAGTCGAGCTCTCTAAGAAAATTCCAGTTCTTTCAGGTCTGTTCAAGAAATGGTCATGGCTGCACTTCACTGTGGGAAACTCTCAGTAGGAAACCTCTAAGTTAATGTAAAAGTAGGATTTGGAGGTTTTGCTTTAATCTCTGCAACCAACCACCAGGCTGGCCTTTCATGGGATATATTCTGCTGCCTTGAAAAAAAAATTGTCACTCTGGCCATATTTCCTCCCAACAATATTATCACTGCCAGGGCATAAGCCCATCTCCTGAGCCATTGCCTGTGGAAGGTGATGGGAAGTCCCTGCCAGTCTCACTGGCTTCTTATCAGGCCCTCAGGGCTCTGCAGCACCACCACAGTCGGAGCTCCCACGGGCAGGACTTCAGTTGTGTTTCTGCAGTGAAGTCGATAATATTTTATACCTTTCTTTCCTCACATTAAGTGTATTATGCTCAGACAGATACATAAACATCAGCATGGCCTCATGTCACCCCCCCATTTCCATTACACACACTCAGAGGTTGTAACTGAATTTATTATTCAGATGTATTCAACTATTGAAAGCAAGCTAATTGGCCTAACATGTGCCTTGGGGATTTTTCAATGTTATTAAGTCACAATGTATTAAATGGCATTTCCTTGTAATGCTGAGAGGTCTGCTGTCAGTCCTACAGTGCCCTCTGAGGCTACAGGGAGCTGTGATGGGGTTCACGTGGTTCTGCACCCGGTGAGTTAAGTACATACACAGAAAAAGAAATTTCAGCCTTTTGATTCGAAAAGAAGAGTCAAGTCAACTTCTTACCTCGCAGTGTCTGTCTGAAGAAGAATGGGTAACCAAGGCAACTTCCCTGAATTTTAGAAAAAAAATAATGCAATCCCTTTTGTCCTGACTTTCTATTGTTGTATACCAAGAATCAGATGAGATCGAAGCGACTTTAGTCCCCCCTCAACTCTCTTTCCACAAGTTCCTTCTTCATCTCAAAACACTGCTGCTCTGAGTAGACCAACTGCAGAGCTGCCTTAATGGAAAAAGATGGATCCTCTGCCACCCTCTTACCTTCTCCAATACTGCAGTGGTTCAGCAGGAGCTCTTTAGTGTCTCCACTTGAAAAGGAAACCATTATTTTGGTGCTTTAAGCATCAAGATTTGATGTGCAGTTCACATATTTTGATGCTATCTCTCCTCCAATGAGTGTGTGATCACATACCTGCAGAAAGGGAGTCAGCAAAGTAATATCCAGGTGGGTGTGTATGAGCATGAGGTAGATGGCAACATTTACACACCTGATGCCGAACCACTAACTCTGCTCATGGTGGTCACATATCAGAAATCCAATGTCAAATGAAATTGTAGTGAACCTTATCAAAACTGCTGTCCCTTTCAAGCAGCAAGATCTTTGGCTGATTTCTACCAGTGCCCTCTCATGAAAGGGATCACTCAGCTGGATGAAGAACAAATCAAACAGTACTAAAAATGCTTGAAAATTATTAATCTTGCACAGAAGGGCACTTAGAGTCATTTGGAAGTAGGATTTAGGTGACACAATTGCTTTTCAGATTAAAATGGTTTCTTTCTAAAGATTTTCTCCCTGTATTAAGTTCATATAGCTGGATTGTGTTTGTACAAAGACCTATAATGGTTGCTTTTTTCCCTACCAAACTGCTACTATAGCTTCTGTTGTCAGTTTGATTAGCCTGCCTGCTTGTTTGAAGTACTGTCAAGGAGTATTAGTCTTAAATATCATTATAAATAGCCAAAGAAGTATTTAAAGCACAGTGGACATAAAAATAGGGACTCATATTTTCTCTAGATCTTTTCCACATTCTTTGTCTGCTTTTTAAACCAGATTTTCTTTTTCAATTTAAATAAATGCTGAGCATCCAATATTTCACTTCCATTCTTCTTTCAGCATACATTATTCACCACCCCATCATCTGTCCCTGTATTTTTCAGTTGCTGGGAGTGCTCTGTGCTTCTCTCATGTTCAATCTTTGATATCAAACTGCCCACAAACACAGTCACCTGCAGAGCAAGCTTGGGGCTGGTCTCTGCTGTGACAGTAAGGAAAGGTTTGATTTCTGAAGGGCAGAAATATTCCCTGCTCATTTGTTTTTCTAGGGTACAGAACAGGCCAAAATTAAGAGCGGGTGTAGGCACTTCATTGAATTTGGGCCACTGAAATCATTGAAGATTTTGTGGAAAACTGAGTGTCATACATATTTTTTTTATTGCTGGCTCTGCAGAAAAACATTTCTCTATCTGTTGCCTGTCAGCCAGGGTTTTGTCCTAAACCCCATCACAACAGTACCTGAGCCTGAGGGCTGTGATCAGCAAGCAGGGCTCTGCAATGGGGAGAGAGGATGCAGATGCACTGCGTTGGGAAGGACTGTTTCCCTGTGTTTTCTGTTTTAACTGGTCGGTGCCATGAGTGTTGCAGCTGCAGCAGGAGGCATCAACAAGGATGACATTTAGGAAGCACATCCAAGACCTGCCCTGCTCAGAGCCCACCTGCTGCCCCTCCTGTGCTGTAGCTGCTGGTGGAAGGAGACTGTTGGTGCTCACAAGCCTCATTCTGGACTTATTGATTTGGGCTTATCTGGGAATTAACTATCTGCATCAGATATTTGCTGTTATCACAGGGGTTACTGTGATGTTTGAGACAAAACCCTCTTTTGAGATTTACTGATTGGCTTTGGCTCATCTGAGTTTCCTTTGAAGCAGGGAGAAGAAATGTCAGCTTTTCAAACTTCTTAATGACAACAGTGTCAGCTGGTGGCAGGTATTCTCGTGACACTGTGTGCACAGATATGTAATGTCTGCACAACTGGCTCAGCCAAATTTAGTAGGACTAAAACATTTCTTTATGATTTTCAATAAATCACAAGGAAACCATTTGAAAGTGGGTTTTTTTCCCTAAAAGGTAGTTTTGAAGGTATTCACCACCTCAAAATGCAGAAAACCTGTCTTTAGACTGAAGATTCATGGGAGGCAGTAACATAAAGTAAATAAAATTAAGTTATATTAAATTAAATTAATAGCAGGCTGGGACTCAATATTAATGATTTTGGATGTGTCATTGAATGAAGTACTGACAAACCCTCTATGGATAGTGCAAACTCTTAATCAAAACAAGAGCAAAGTGCTGTGGAGCACCTGGAGGTTTCCATTGTTGCAAATAGCAGCAGGGAATAAAAGGGTGCATGTGACTCCAGGTTTGCTGTAAGCAACTAGAAAAGAACCTTAAAAACAAATGGCTGCTTACTGCTAGAAAATCTGCTGGAGCGTGTACGAACTGTTACTCCTTTTCTTCAGTATATTCCAATTTTTCTGCCCGTTCCCTGCCAGCAGCCGAGAAATGGGTGGTGCAGACTCTGAAACTGCCTCTCACCCGCTCCACAGCGATGCCTCTGTGCACACAAGGGTACAAGGGAGCAGAAGGACAATTTGTACTAAGTGTGATAAAAATTTACGAGACGTGTGAATGTGCATATGCTGATGGACGCGCCGGAGGTGAGGCAGCCGCGTGTCCATCGGCGTTACCAGCCACGAGCACAGACAGGGATGCCAGCAGAGCTCTTGCTGCTGGGTTTTAAGTATTTTTCCATGGTTTTGCTGCCTTCCTATCACATCCTGGCCTGTTTTTAGATCTTTGAAAATGTGCTGGTACCCTTTGTACCTTGGTGTTTAAGAAATACTCAATTCCTTTTCTGGGAATTTGTTCACCTCAGGATTTAGTGTGCATTACACCCAAACGTGGTGCATGGACATCAACTTCTGGACATTGTCTTCACTCTGTATGTAAGAAAAGAAGTCATTCAGCAAACAGCCTTTTTAAAGCCCAAAGTACTCTCTTTTGGGCAATTCTAGTGCGATACTTTAGAGCAGTAAAATGCCATGAATAACCTGTACTTCAAGGTGAATGCTGTATAACCTGTGACCACTGAAAGGCATTACACACCTGTGGACTGCCTCATCCAGTCTTACCAACAAATCTAACCAAAATAATGCAAACTTGGCTTCCCTAGATAAATGAATCTCATATGTAAAATACACACAAAAAAATAAAGTCAAATTAAGGAAATATAAAAACCTAAGAGATTAATAAGGTTTAAGCTTTAATCCAAATCCTCTTATTCTTTCCCAGGACGAGGTTTAAACAAAGCAAAAGCTAAATGTAATAATTGCTATTACTGGTTGATTTTGAGAAATGATTACTCTAAGGCAAGCTGCTGCATATTTCCAGGAAAAGAGGTTCTAACATCTTCTCGTATGTCCCTGCTTACCCACAACATTCATTCATGGTGATGTTCCAGAATAATGCCTTCAGAACCTGTATTGTCAGAAATTGCAGATATTGATGATACTTGATTTCACCATCAGCCTCTGGCATCAGGAAGCCTTGCAAGGTCTTGCCAGCAGCTTGGGATGTGCCCAGATGGGAGCACATGGAAAGGGCAGGGGGATGAGGCTGGGCAGCCAGGAGAGTCTCAGAAAAGCTTAATAATCCCATGGGCCCTTTATAGCACTTGCCACTTACAAATCTGCATCAGGCTGGGTAAAAGCACAAACATTGCATAACTGTATCATAACACCTTCTGTTGCTTTAATTGTGAGTTGTACAATATTGCTTTGAGGAAGACTTACTTTTTCACTGCAGAAAAGAGGAACAATGGAGATAGTAATGATTTACTGCAATATTCCTCAGCAGTTGCAGTCAGAGTGTATCTTTCAGCTGCCATTATATATTTGAACATAGCAAGAAGCTCGAAGGATATGCATATTGATCAGCATTTTTTTTGTTGTTGTGAGGGATTTACTACAGGTACCACAGGTGCACTGGAATTCACTTTATCCTCCCTTTAGCTGGGTTAGGACAGCAAAACAGGTAAGCACAAAATGACCTCAGAAATTTGTTCCTCTGAGTAAGAGGATTTTAATTAACTGTTTTGAAGGAAGTCCATATCCAGTTACAGTCAAAGGGCATTCTGGCCATTTTGCCTTTTGAATGAATTTCTTCATGGGAAGAGAGCAGAAGCACAAGAAACAAGGAGCCCTTTAGAAACAGGAGGGGGAATAAAGGCCCATCCTGATCAGATGCTGAGGAAGTTCATCTGTTGAAGCACACCGAAACTGATTGACACAGAAATCAGAAATATTAGCGTTTATTCCTGCTGCTTCTGTGTACAGTGCGAGCTGTCAGGTTAAGAACACTTTTAAACACACTAAAATATGGTATCCAAGGCAATTCCCTCTTCTTGTATTCATTTAATTCTACCACCTAACATCCCAATATATTCTCCAGCTGTGCAGAAAAAGCAGAATTTTTCTCTGTAGGTGCCACAGTACATGTCCAGTGTTGAAAAAGAGTGAGCTGGTCAGCAAGGGGTGTTGGCGACACTTTAAAACACTGTACTCTGAGTGTGAAAAGGGGGCAGTGGTGGGGCTGCCTTTGGTGCAGCTGCAGCTTCTCCTTCCTCCTTCACTCAGTCACACTCCTGGCCCAGTTTGTCACTGCTTGGGAGGGCTGGCTGACCTACTACTGCAGAAAGGGGGAAAATAATAAATGAGTGGGTGGGGGAGAGAAAAGAAATTCATAGAGTCACAGAATCATAAAATGTTTTGGGTTGCAAGGGATCTTAAAGATCATCCAGTTCTAATCTCCCTGCTATGGACAGGGACACCTTCCATTGGACCAGGTTGCTCAGAACCTCATTGGGTCTGGTCTTGAACCTTCCAATGTTGGGGCATCCAGAGCTTCTCTGGGCAACCTTAGAAGTTCCAGTACCTCACTACACTTTGAGTAAAGGCTTTCTTCCTAATATCTAATCTAAATCTCTCCTCTTTTAGTTTAAAAACTTTCCCCCTTGTCCTATCACTACCCACCCATGTAAAAAGGTCCCTCTCCATCTTTTTTATAAGCCCCTTTCAGGTACTGGGAGGCTGCTGTGAGGTCTCCCTGGAGCCTTCTCTACTCCAGCTCCCCAACCATCTTCTAAAAACCCTTACCACACTTCTCAGGATGCATCAGCCCCAGACATTACTCTCCTCCATGCAGTGACCCTCTCATTTCTTATTCACAATTCTTTGTGATAAAATTGTCCTTTGCTTTTCTCAAGGGGATGATGAACCTGAAGCTGATAAGGTCATAAACCAATATTGCAGCCCCTGAATGGTGGAAGTGAGAGGATCTCGCATCGCAGCTTCAGGCACACCAAGATCATGGAAACCCCCAAAATTGCATTCTATATACAAATACACCACAGTTCTGCAATCAGGAGTGTTAATTAACAAATAAAAAAATAACATCTGTGACTCTTAGGAAACACAAAAACATAAGCAACCAGAGCAGCAGTTTGGTTTTAACATCTTCCTTGGCCCGTGTTCCCTTGAGCCAGCCTCTTTTCACACTGTGGGTCTGAGGGGATCCTAGCCCCAAAAACTTGGAATGCAAGTGAGCATGTGCAAGCTGCACCAAGTTTCAGGGTCTTTAGAAGGTCTCTTTGGGGTGAAAATAAAGACTCATTTGCCAAATCAGAGCAGCAATGGATTAGCTCATATAGGAAGCGGGATGCCTCTTTGGGGAGAGACAGCTTTTAAATATCTGTCTACCAAGATACACTTCCCAGCTATTAATTTGGATGTTAAAGAACATCATAGACGTGACAGGGATTCTATCAGCCTTTTTAATTTCTTCCCAGGGACTTGCTATGTACTATTGAGATACATAGCACTACTCAAGTAAGTGGAAAAGGCTGGAAAGAATGCAGTTTCTCTGATTTCAATTCCTTCTCAATTCCTTTCAGCTTTTTGCAACCACTGTATCTGGTTTGCAGTCAGTGCACTAGTGATCTGTCCCTCTAGCTGCCACGTCCTGTGTTTGATCCACTGAGAGTTTGGTGTTGTGCTGCTGCTCACGAAGCAGAGATCTCTGTGTTTCACACATCTCTCGCAGCACAGTAGCCATCCCATAGGGCCTGGAGGGGCTGTGTGATTGTTTCTCACCCTCTGTGGATAAAGGAAAGGAGCAGAGGAGGGATGCATATCGCAACAGGGACTGGGGATTATATATATATATTTCACAAAAAAGGCGGAGAACCCAATGACTTTGTTGCACCAACACAGCAGAATCTTCCTCGGGTCATGCAAAAGGTACTCGGAAGTCAGCAGAACACTGAAACAGAGAGAGCAGCTTTTTATGTCTAGAGGAGAAGTCACACCTAGCACTTATGGACTTTTTTCTTCTCTGCATAAAATACTCTTTTCTAATATCAGCTGGAGAGTCCTTCTTTTTAAAAATAACATTTTAATGAAGCTGCTGCTAATGAGAGTTCTGTCAAAACCTTCCAATTATTACCACAATATCCCTTGATGTTTGTGGGGAAATGGAGCATTGGAGTATTAATTGACCTCCTGATAGTAAAGAAGACACCTCCAGCAGAACGAGAATTAAAATTGAGAAGCTCTTGGAGTCCAGTGCTACAATATGGGGGAAAAAAGCCCTGAAGGTTTTGGGAAGGTCATCATGATGATCCAAAAAAAAAATTCCTCTGCAGGGAAGGGAAAACAACTGGATTAGCAAAATACCTGCATGCAAGATGCAGAGTTTATGCAGAAGTCAAAGGGAGTTTTCCTCCACACAAAAAAATATGAAACCTGGGCAAAAAAAGGGAGGACTCCTTCTTGCTGGCCATAAATACCATAAATACCTATGGGTCCCATCAGTGCAGTTGTAAGCTGTAGACTAATGTGCACCATATTGCCAAGAAAAGGTTTTTGAGAGTTGTTTTTAGTCAGTTTTTTGGTGTAAAAGCAACCAATCAATCAAACCAACCCAGACAGCATGGGCATCACTAGTCACCGTGGCTGCTACCCTGATACCTCTCAGTCTTCCATGGAAGGGGTAAATCATCCGAAAAAGTTGAAAAAATTTCACATGGGAAAACAGGAGAAACATTCATCTGACAAAAGTAAAAGCCTGAGAGAGTAAAATTTACCTTACAGACTTAGATGAAATACCTACGCCTAGAAAAGTATGTGACAGAGACTCCATAAAATTGTGCAACCAGGGAGCTGTTGATGTGCTTTATCTACAAATGTCAAGTTTAATTCATCTCTTTCACATAGTTAAGGGCTTACATACACTGTAGTCTTTGCACATCAAACTTGCCATGTGACAGAGAGCTGTGGAAATACACTACGTGCCGTGAAGAACTGAAGGAAATCTCTGAGCACTGTGTGAATTAGACTCCCCTCATGTCTGGGAAAGGGTTAAGCTTTCAGCAGGATCCCAGAAAAATGTGGTGGAAAGAACCTTCACCACTGTCTTACTTTCTCCCAAGGCAAGAGCAGTCCCAGTGTCCACACTACCCCTGCAGTGCTTACAAAACATAGTCCCAGGGTATGAGGGCTGCATTGGACCTGACTGTGACTCTAGAGCTGGGAATGAGCCGCATGGCTCTGGTTTGTAGCATTTTGTGTGAGGGATGTAATCCAATTCAGATACCCCCCTCCAAATCTCTGGAAGTTTATGTGAGCTGTTTGAGTTTCATGAATAAAAATCTTGGATTGATGCTGTGGTCTCATAGAGAGAAAAGATTGGTCTTCCTTGTTGTTTACTTGTTGATAGCTTTCTGCCTGCAGGACCTGATTCATCTCTCACTGTAGTTGATGGGAATGTTCTTTCCACATTCTGCTGGGAAAATAAGCTGCCTCATTCATTTCTGTGACCTGGGCTGCTGTAGAAAACGTTAGAAGAATATGTATAAGTGACCTGCTAAAGTGACCATCACTCCAATGGTCCTAGCTGGCTACACCTCTGTTTGTAAATCTAATGAGCTGAGGACCACAGTCTTCTGACAGAAGAGTCTGTGTCCACACTGTTGGTCCTTCTTGGCCTCCCAAGCAGGGTAGTCACATACAAGCTGTGACACGAGGATGTGGAGTATGGAGAGGATGAGTTATCTGAGGCCAAAATTGTCCCAGATGCCTTTTAAAAACCTGCTTGCTTAAGTTGCAATGCCCAGGAATGTCTTATGGTGTTAAATAGTATACATGTAACCTCTGTCTGCTTGAGCCCCAAGAATAAGTATTGAATACAAGCTTAATTTGTTACCTTTTTTACTTTTTTTTTTTACTGGTGGAAATTCTTACTAGATGTTTCATCACAGTCTTTTGAAGTAAGGTCTTATCCTGAAAGAAAGGTTGGCCCACATGGTAATCTAAGTTCCTCATTTATTGTTTTTCACTGTAAATCAGCTTCTTCAGGTTAAAATAACAACAAAATAAAAAATGAAGATGTCTGTGCTTTTTGCAGTTCTTTAATTTTGTTTAACTTGGAACATGCCACAGGACAAAAACCTGCAAATTTGCCCATGATGAATAGAAACAGAAATAGTGTGGCTGGCAAATTCAATCTGTTAATTCATGCAGGGTGTTGTTGGAAAGGATTTGGTGATGATAAAAGTGTTTACAGTTCTGATGAGGATGTAGGAACCACAAAGGCATCTGAAACAAGTACTGGAAAAAAATCCCATCCCAACAGAATGTAAATAAGCCCCACAAATTCTCTAAATATCCTGTGAGTTATTCTATCATTATTCATTTAAATAGCACAACTGAAGTAATTCAGACTTTTTGGATAGGATAAAATTTTTGTTTGACACAGCCAATGACTGTAACCAGACGTGATATATTGTCCTGCATCACCTCTGGTTCAGTGATTTATAGGGGTATTGTTGAAACAGCAGATTATTAGAAAAGTTAGAAACACTATAAAAGACAGTCAGATAATGCCAGATTTGTGTTCCCAAGCTACGTGACAGAATGAGTACAATTTTGAAAGCTTCAACGTCAACCAGAATAGAAATGCAGCTTTTAGTATTTTAGTAATAATGTTATTAACAAACTATCTCTAACCCATGTCAAAGTACTTAATGTGCTATAATAATGTCAATTAAAATACAATAATGGACTTAATAATGTGGCCCATAATGGGAAAAAATATTCATGTGGATTATCTCTTCATACCCAAGAGAGAAATTCTAATGAAAGATGCTATAATGAACATAACACTAAACAGCCTTAATGTAACATGAGTTAGAAATATGCCAGGATAGAAAATAGTGTGGATAAAGTCAAAACCATGTCCAGAATGTTCATCAGCTGCTTTGCTTGGTTTTTTGTATTCATAGATCTTCAAAGGCACCAGTAGCAAAAGCTGGTCATTGGCCCAGGTCAGTTTGAGCTGCACTTCTGAGAAAAAATCCCCAAAAATTCAGTCTTTCCAAGGGTAGGTCACCTTGGTGCCTTCTCCCAGGACTTGCCCCTCCCAACAGCTACACTCATATTGATCAGTGCTGGCATAGCAGTGACAGCAGTAACCATTCTGGGTAGAGTGGTAGTATTGGCACTCCAGGATGAGGTTGGTTACTGCTGGCTTCACTCCGCTGCTCTGGTTTGTCTGTCATCCCAGGACTTTAGAACCCAAGTCCATTTTGTTTAGCTCTGGGCACAGAGCTTGGCTTTCTGCTGGAGACACCTCTTCATAAGGGGGATATAAGAAAGATGGTCAAACAGCATATTTGGGATCCAACAGCCTGGTGTCCTGTTGGAAAAGCTGAGGCTTTCTGTGTATGTTAGACCTGTGCTGTTGGCTGGGGACATGTGGTGTCCCTTGAATTTTGCATTTGGGAATGTCCCAGGCTGCGTGTCTGCACCACACAACACCAGAGTGCTGCTGTGCAGATGTTTGTTATCCCTCTCACAGACTGCAGAGACCCAATTCATTAGTCCCTTTGCTGTTAAATCATGTTCAAGCTGCCCTGCTTATTTGTTAGACATCATTCAGTTAATGCATATTTACCTTTACTTACTGACCTTTCCTGAGCATATTTGAACATCCAGCTGCAAGCAAATGGTGCTGCACAGGATGACTTAGTTCAGGTTTTACCAGGATCCATTTATGTCCACCAGGACCATGTTCCCAGCATAGGAAGCTGTGACAGTGCCTGTCAGGTACCACCCATGGCCAGCCATTTGAGTGAGGATTGGGCCAGCAACAGGAACAGGGGATGCAGACTTTCCCACAGGGAAAGCTCCATTCTTCACTGTCTACCTCCAGGTCACTTAAATTGGGCCCCATGTAGCATCTTAAGGTTTTCACCTGCAGTTCCTGGTTTTTACTGAGAGATTACAGGGCTGAGATGCATAAATCACATGCACTGACTTCTTGAAATTCCATCTAGAAAAGGAGAACACTCTTAAAACTACACTTATGATAAACTCAATTCTCGTAAGACTTATTCTACAGGTTTTGTGGGTTAAATTTAGATTTATATTCAAGAACCCACCTATAATTTATATCAAAATTCAACAAAAGGCTAAATTCTTCTTGTATCTTAGTGGTTCCAAGGCAAAGTAACATCAGAATTCATGGACAATAACAGACAGCTAAGTAGTTAATCCAGAAATCACATCTACTGTAAAAAGTGTTTTGAAAAGGCACTCATCCCATTGAAAACAGTGTTGCAGAATGAACCTGCAATGTACTAAACAAGAAAGTGTATAGCAGAGAAAGTAAAGAAAGTGAAATGTAATTGGAGTTCATTAATTTCTTAGCTGCATGCTACATCTCTTAAAATATGTTACAATACTCTTCTCACTACTCTCTTTTCTGTATTTTTCTCTGTTCCCCATTCCAGTGATATGATTTAACCATTTATACCCACTGTACACTCTTGGCTGGTATTTTATTGTTATGTTTATTATCCACAATGTAATGTGTATAAACAAATAAGCAGCTAGACTTTAGTGGGTTTGAAGTGAGAGATCCATTTAACAAATTCCCAAATACAAAGACAAAAACTAAGAACTCAGACTAATAGGAGAATGAAAATTACACAAAAGATACTCTGATCAAGAAATTCTGGGTGTGCTTTTGTACCATTCCAGAAGCAGCACAATCCTGGATCACTCTGGTTCAGCCCAGAACCCTCCATATTTGTCTCACATCAGGATTTGCTTGATTTAAATAGATTTAGCAGAAGCATGTTTTCTAAATGTACAGTAAAAACAACTTCACCTCCCAATCAAGCAGCTAAAACATTATATGTGAATATGAAAAACTGCCTCTCATATAATTAATGCTCATTGACAGGAGCCCCAGCTTTCATGAAATAATGAAATTAGAAAGATCTAAACCTTACCAAGCAGACACTGCAATTGGTGAGTTACTGAATCTAAAAATCAAGTGATGTAAAATAGATGTAAAATAGATGTAAAATATGCTGGGGAAATGACAGGAAGGAAACTGGTGGAAACATGTCTGCCAGGTGTGGAGTCCTCTCCATTTAGGGCAACTTGTTTCCCTCTTTGCTGAGCACTGTGCCAGAGTCACTCAGCACCTCACCAGGTACAAACTCCATCCAGTGGCTTTCAGGTATCAAAGAAGTGGCAGGAGTTAAGGCTTTAGTGAAGTAATGAATGATCCAAGAAGATGAAACAAAGAAGCTTGTCTGGTCAGGTCGTGATCTCAAAGACGTGGTGCTGGGGAGGAGGGAATAGATAAAATGAGAGCTAACTGATTATTGAAGTACCCATGGCCACATGTGTACTGTAAGCAGAAGCATAACTAACTCAGACAAGATAATTGCCAAAGCTCCCTGATCTCTCCTCTCCTCTTCCCTGGCTGTTTTCCTGTTAGATGATTTGGGAAATCAAAAATCTCAGCAGCTAATCTATACCACCAGATTTCTGTCACCCCAGCAGTTTCTTTTTCTAATGAATATTGAATGTATGCTGACCCTGAGATGATGATTGTGCACAATATTTTCAGGTTCTTGAAGGTCACAATAAATTTTGGGAAGCATTGTCAGCATAAAAAGGCTTCGGTGTTCTTTCACCTAAAGCTAGATACAAATGTGCTGTGACCTTTATTTGACTCATATCAACATTCGTGAGTGATGTACAGCTCAAATGAAGAGACCAGCACCAGCACCTCTTGCTCAGTTTGCTGCTGTGTTACAGTTGGTTGGCTGATACCTGTACAGCTGCTACAGGGCAGAAAGCTTTAATAAATAGGCTGTCAAGTTTAATTGGACTACCTGTTAAATATATTGATAATAAATAAGATGTGCTTTTGTGTGGCACTGAACCACTCTCCTTGGATTTACCGGGGGGTTGCAGCAGCTCAGTACTTCCCGGGATGAGACCCAAGGTGCCTGCTCTTGCTCCCATCGAATACAATTGCAATTTCATCATTGATGTTATTACCAGCAGGACTAACCCTCGAAACTTGTGGAAGGCTTTTGAACTTCTTTTGATCTGTGCATGACATAACTGGCGAGTCTCTCCAACGCTGTTAAGTGCGTCTTGTAGGAGAGACTGTAATACCCGATACGGACCGTGACAATGCAGCCAAACGAGCCGCGTTCTTGAGTGTTTGTTTTCCCAGAGCCCTGGAGACGGGTAGTCACGGGAAAATCTTGAGTTCATTAAAATCAAAGGAGCTCCTGGTGTGCGTGACTGCTGAGAAAGGTGACTGGGAGTGTTCCCTGGGCAGACAACAATGTGCGTGTGTAAGTGCATGTGCCTATGTGATAATATGCCCATTGTGCTTTTTAAGGCAATTTAATGAATTCTAATAGCCCGACTTAATGCTTTCTGAATGCTGCACAGCGGTGAGATGTGGTTGTTTGTTAGTGGCTAAAATATTTTGCTGATGGTTGAAGTGGGAATTTTTAGGAGACTTATTTATTTAATGATAAAAAATGTTATTGAGTCAAATGTGCTGATTCTACTTCTGTAAGCTAGTCTGCCTGCTTAGTCTGATAGCCCAAGCACACATACATGAATGATGCCAGCCTTAAGAAAAAAGGAGTGTCAGCATCCCTTCCTGATAATGACAAATGCTATTTACTCCAGAAAGGCAGTTCTTTGGAGAGGAGAAGGAATAATTTCAGGTTTGCACAAGGCAGCAGGGGAGGGGGAGTCCCTCTCTCCTGGAATCAGTCACAGAATCCCATGCCACCTCTGGAACCCTCTTGGTCAAGCTGTCCTGAGGCTGTTCATTTCACAGTCCTCTGGTTCAGATAAGTTAAGCAATCAGAAAAACATCTGATTTCTACCCTTAAAATTGCATTTCCTATTGCTTTTTCTTCAAATGTTAGTTTAAAAAGCTGCATTAAAAAATAACTGAATCTGCAGTCTGCTTTGTTTTACCATTACACCTCTCTGGAACTGAAGACAGCTAGAAACAAGCCGAAAAAAGCAAAGCCAGTGGAGTTTTTCCCCTTCTAGGCTCAGGTACCCGGGGCTTGTAGACGCCCCTGGGGCACTTAGGGGAAGTGACTGGAAAATTTACAGATTTACTGCGAAAGGCCAGAAAAGGAGGAGCATGGAAAATGTTCCCCGTAGCAGACAAGCAGCCGATTATCACCCCGGCTCCCGAGGGTCCAGAGTGAGAGACAAGCCACTGCTTTGGGCAAACCCGGTCTCACAGTGGGGCTTTGTGGGTTTCAAATGCTGCTGTGTTGTACAGCACAGCTTCCAGGGAGTGTTGTCCTTATTTCCAGCATCTTGCCTGAAGGAAAATGCATATCCATAGAAATAACACAAGCAAATAAAGCCAACCTGGTTTTACATTTCAAACATACCTGGAAATAATTGCATTAATCAATATAATGTGGATGCCCTGACCCTGGAAGTGTCCAAGGCCCGGTTGGATGGGGCTCTGAGCAACCTGGTCTAGAGAAAGGTGCCCTGCCCATGGCAGAGGGCTTGGAACTGAATAATCTTTAAGGTCTTTTCCAACCCAAGCCATTCTATGATTCTGTGATAATAGAATTGAGGAGAAAAATTGCTTTTCTGTTTTACCTAATGCAAGACACTTCATAGCACATTTGACATGGTCCATGGTCTCTCAGCTAATGAAAGTAAATATAGCAGTGTCTTTTCGCGAAATGCATCTTTGCTACTACAAAGCAGCTACTTCAGCTATAAGGGCTCAGATTCAGGCATCATTAGTTACTAGTGCTGCTTGTAATCTTTCAAGCCCTTGCTTCTGGACAGGTGGCTTCTAGCTGACCACAGCTACAGCAGTGAGGAACATACTTGACAACTTTATGCCTTCTTCTGTCAGTCTGAATGCTGGAACCACTTGTCTGTACGTTATAAAACATCAAACATCTTCTCTCCGTTATCTGACAGCGAGATGAATCTTACCTGCTGGCATGATTGCTGCTTTCTGGCCAAGAATATGCTCATTTACTGAACACATCGTGTTCAAAACTGATGGTGTCCCAAAATAAATCTCTCATCTCTTTTCAACTCCCATGTTGGAGTTAGGGAAGAATGGACAGAATCGCATGCTGAAGTAAAATAACACAATCAAATTACCATACAGCAACCAGGAAGAAACTAAAATAGCAACACAATCCTCATTCTGGAGCTGGAGCACAGCCAGTTTGCAGTCTCCTTTGCTCTGGTGCACCCTCACTGTGATAAAAAACCTGTCATCCAAGGGTACCTTGGAAAACCACCTGTAACAGATTCCCAAGCTGTAAATAGAAGTTAGTTATATGGAAAGGTTGACTTTATATATGTTACGGCTCAAATGTTTTTTGGAGACAGCTTTTCCACTAGTGAAAATGTATCTAAAAAGCCAGACATATTTTCATGATTCTAATAAATGTAAATAATAATTATTGTTACTTGTGGACAAACAAAAACATCTGCTTTGTTATATAAAACATAAAAGGAGACATCATCTCCTCCAGTTCAAGAGGTCTTAAATCTGCTGAACCCTTGCAAATTTTGGACACAGACTCATTGTGCATGCAGCGGTTTCCAAAATATTTCAGTGGGGTCACTCTTCATATAAATCTCCTTTTCCTGGAGGGCAGAGCTGATTCCCCACTCTCTCCTTAGGGGTCTGCTTTGCTCAGCCACCTGTTAAGGAAAGCTGGACTAGAATTCAGGCACTTCCCAACCCTAATGAACTATAACACCTGCATGGCCAGAAAGGGAAAACAGAAAAACAAGTGAAAAACATCCTTACCCAAAGCCCTAGCTAGTTCAAATGAGTGCTGACAGTTTTTTCTGATTTGCTGAATCCAGTCCAATAAACATGGCCAATTGGTTAAAGTCTTTGCTCTAGGATCAGACAAGCATCCATCATCCAGACTGGGTGCTCTTAGACAGCTCATTATATCGCAAAAGTCTGAAATTTGTCACCTGGCTTTCGGAGGCACCAGACATTCAGTGCTGTTCCCCTCGGGGGAATCTGAAAGAGACTTGGCACTTCTGAGACTCAGGCCACTTACTTAGCTGGGTAAATGTGGATTTACAAACCTAAACTTCCTTTTGAAATTCGCAGGGGTTTAAATGCTTGCTAAATCTGGCCATTTCATGAAAATAAGAGATTGAAATTGTAAGATAGGCTAATGGACTTTCCAAAGCTGTGCTCAACACATTTTCTTCTGGCTGTACCAGTCCTGGTGCCTCCCTCTATGTAACCCATCTGCCTCAGCAGGGCATGGGAAGATTTATGCACTGACAGAGGTGGCTCGACCTGCTGGTGCCTGCTTCACCCCTTGGTGAATTCATTTTAGGAAGGGTTGTGGATCCTGCTGAGGCTCTCCTATTCTTCCCTCCCTCCCTCCCTTCCTGCCTCCCAGCAGTGCTGGCTGGCTGCAGCATGCCCCTGCAGACCACAGTGCCTCCAGCCCAGCCCTGAGGCACTCTGCATCACGGCTGGGTGCCACGATCAGACCATGACCCGATTCCTCACATAAATTGAGTAGAAACCTTCCTCTCCCCCAACAGGAAGGATGCAAACCATGAGTTCTCTTCACTGAAGAATAGAAAAGGAGGCTGTATCAGAATAACTAATTATTTTTGCTGATAAAATCTGAGTAAGAGTATGACTGCCTCTCTTGAGCAAATGTTATCTTCTGTAGACAGAGGAAGATAAATTGTGATGGCTGTGGTGGTACCAGCACTCCGGCAGTGCTGCCGACCATGCTTTTGTCTTCTGCTTGCAAATTGCAAAGTGCTTACGGAAAACACTGCAAGAACTGGTGCTGTCAAAACCAACTCTGTGTTACAGGGTTTTTCCCCTTTTCTGTGACCTTGGTGGTAATTAAGTGTCTCGTTCTCACAGGGAAAAAATGTGAAGCATGAATTGGACCTGCTGGTCTGGCTGCTGATTTATGGGTCAAGTCTCTAGCTGTTACAGACAAAATTTTTAAGTCTCTGATTAAGAAACCCTGCTGATTTAAGGATCTCACAAGAAATGTGTGCATAATGAATTATCTACAGATGATAATTCAAATTATTCTTTGACGATTCATATCACCTTCCTTTATTAAATTACCATTTTAGAAGTCTAACAAGGGCAATGCAAGATGACAGGTGGTGACATTACAACACATATAACAGGTCAGCCGAACAACATGCTGCAAGTTTGGATAAGTGGTGTTTGGTCCCAATCAGAGATGCCAACAGAAAGCAAAGGCTGAAGGAGATACAAAAGCCCAACTGGTATCGTTAAGGGATAAATGTTTCTCAACATCCAGCATGTCTGCCTTTTATATGTTTGAACTCGTGGTAACTTTTTTCCTCACTTGAACAAAAGTCTCCAGCTAACAGTCTGCAGTAATGTCCTGCTCCATTTTTAGTTGCTATATTAGCATTAGGTATTAATATTAGTAATAATTGCAGTATTATTTGCCAGTAATAAAATGGCAATATCTGTTCTTGCTTAGGAAACACTGAGACCTATCTGGCATTCCCAAAATCTATATGTATATAGGAAACATGTTACAAAGACATGTAAAAATGTGCAGCAGATGAACAATATTTTTCCTTTCTGGGTTCAGTTCTAGTAGCAGAGGTTTTTTAGATCTTAAACCTACATGCTTAGGAACCTAGAAATATCTTCCCTGTGTCCTCTGGAAGGGGAGTGTAGAAAATCAGTGCTGCAGACATCACGTGTCTCTTATGGTTTAATGGTAGAAGGAAACAGTGAGCCTGAGGAGTGGGAACTGGGAAATGCAAATGGGCTGATTCTGATGTTGCTCCAGTGTCATGTAATATTTTCTCCAAGCAAATGCATGACAGCAATCACTGTCTCTGCATCTGACACGCATCAGGAAAGTACTAGAAAATGCAATTAGCCAGTGTTAGTCTTTACCATGACACGTCCCTGTAAGAAGGCTCCACTTATTTCTGTGTCATAAGCTGTTGTAAGAAGGGCCTCAGAAGGAGCCCTGTACTTTCAACCTTCTCCAGCAGTGCCTTTTTCTCATGGCTGGGTGTTACCCAGTGAACACAGAGCAGGTGGCAGGGGATGGCCTGGACCACAGCAGTAGTGTCATTGCAGCTCTGGTAGGGGTGAAGAATCTGTCACCATGTGAGCATCATCCCAGTGGGGATCAACCAAATACACAAAGGAAATCAGAAAATGGTGCCTGTGTTCTGAAGGTGCAAAAGAAGTGGCAAAGGCAAAAGACACAGTTCCATATCTGCAGCAGTTTCACAAAGAGATTGTGCTGTTCCTGTCAAACAATAGCTCTGCAATTGCTTAAACCCTGGGGTTTTGTATTATCTAGCCAATACATATGCTGAAAATGAAGAAAACCATATTCTGGACTTCAATAATTTTTACATTCCATTGACTGCAACAAGTGCCTTCCGTGCAATAACTTAGTAAGCCCAGCAAAACAAGACTTCAGCAAATGCACTTAAAATGTAATTAATATACAGAAAGGCAGGCCATAACAGCTTGTGCAAGAAAAATTATTTTCAGCAGGATGATTTCCATATTTTCCACAGGGAAATCCTGGGAGAATTATGTGTGTATGCTTATGAAGTGCATGCACTGTAAAATCCAGTGTATTCTGGACACCCTGGGCTTTGCTGAGCTTTGCTATTCAGCAGACTGAGTCCAGCCTGACCCTTGGCACACAGAAGTCAATGCACCTTTACTGCGCAGCACAGGTACTTTGGCTCAGAATCTGCCAAATCTTGGGCTAGAACTACTGCCCAAAGTGAGTCCTCAGATGCCCTAAAATCCTAAACAAGTGCCCCAAGCAGTTTCTGCCTGGAAAAAAAATGCGCCGTTGAGGCAATAGGGGTGGTGGCTGCTCTTGGAGCTTGAGAACATACACACCAAAACAACAGAGGCAGCCAAATCAAGCCCCGGTGATGCCTGTCTTCAGAGGATGCTAAAAAGTATTTGTGAATTGCTTTTTCCTAATTTGTGACTTGTCTTAATTTATGAAGCAATTGCTTTATAGCCCATATGAAAATGCTGTTGAACCATAAAATCGTATTAGCACATCTCTGTGCTTGGAAGAGGGGCATAATTTATCTATGAGACTGGTTTTTCCGTAGCCAAAAACCTCCTGTAACACTAACTCTTTCAGTCACAGCAAAGAATTGGTACTTGTCACCATCCAATCTCATTATGTTCCCCTTCACTTGATCCTAATTATTCTGCTATATTCTTATCTCAAAATGCTTCTGCAGTAAGCCCTAACCTCTTTTCAAGTACCATTTTTATTTGAAAAGTGTCTCCAACTTAATTCCAAACCCCACTTCTTCTCTAAGCTGCTTTATCCCTCCAGACCTCTTAATGTCTTTAGAGTCTCTCCCCATCCACCTCTCTGATTTTTACTGTATCGTGAGGGGCATGTCTGTATATGTGTGTGTGTGAGCATGGGTGTAGTTACCATGATCCTCCTCAAAAGCTTTCATTAAGAGCTTTCATTTTCAAGAGCTCTGGATTTACTTCTGGGATATTACTAAGACAAAATACACAAGTGATTTCCAAAGCTCCCCAGAAGCACCCAAGGAGTCATCCTGTCAGGCCATTGAGGTGGTGCTTGCCAAAGACAAAAAGACAACTGCTTGTTTTGGATGGTTTTGTTGCAGATAAACCAGCAGGCCGATACCAGGGCAAGCACTATCAACAGGTTTTGTGACAAAGCCAGTCATAGAAAAAGACCTACAGCCACTGGAAAATCTCCAAAGGTGGCAGAGAAAGCAGGTAAATCTGTGGACCAGAGAAACAGTGAGCACGGCTCCAACTGGGAACAGGTTCATGGAGGAGCTGTGGTGCCAGAGCCAGGCACAGGCAGAGCTGTGGTGGTATGCTGCAGGGAGAGGCTTTAAATCATGCTGAGGGGGACTGTGGGTCCAAGTATCCAGCCAGAAGAAATGAAGTGTGGCAACTAAAGCCATTAAGATAGCATTTCCTGAAGTGTTTTTAAGGATGAATTGCGGTTCTTTGCTTACTTATATATAAAAAAATTCTTCCATTAGCCAGCAGTGTAATCTTAGTGGTTTCAGGCAGTTCTGCCTAGTCACAGACACTTTTTGCATGAAAAAATTGTGCAGCCTATAAACAATTGTATCTAATTTTTATATTTTTTTCCTGCACTTCTAGAGGTGAAATCAACACAAATCAGTCTCATAATTAATTGCATCTCTTTATGAATGTAAGCTGTTTTACAGTCACTTTCTAAATTTCTTATGTGGATCCTTTAGCACCTAGTTCTCTTTTTAATGTCTATCCTAAAAATGTAGCACTCTTGTAAAACAACTGTTACTATTTCTCTAATAGGTCTCTTAGATTCTCTCTCAGCATGAGTATTATCTTCTAGTCTATCGTGCTTTTCCTTTTACCTCTCAGAGCCTGTTTGTTATGAAAATTATTCAGTTGTAAGTTGAGCTTCTCTCCTTTTTTTTTTAGTGAGATCTGAAGGAGAAGATGAGAGAGAATTGTTTTCAAGAGTGCAGCTGGAAGAAAGAAAATAAAAGCTAAGAGCTAAAAAATTCATGTTACTTATTAAAAAGCTTAAATGCTAGAACCCAGACTATGAAGTACAGAGAACAGTTGTTTACCAGCTCTTCACTTTAATGACTGCCAAAGATTAAAGCGGTTAACAAAGTGAAGTTTCAGAGCAGAAAGAGCAATGCTTCATCCCTGGAAGACCAGGTTGGATGGAGCTTTAAACAACTTGATCTGGTTGAAGATGTCCCTGCCCATGGCAGGGTTTGAGAAGGGTGGAAGTAGCTGGTCTTTGGAGGTTCCTTATGACTCAAACCATCCTGTGACTCCATGATTACAAGACTCTTGTGAAAGTATTTCATGCCAGTAATTAAAATGATCTTAGTGCCTCACCGATGGTGTTATGGCAGAGAGGAAGGAAAGGCAGAGGCTTTCCCAGCTGGTCCTCCTGGCCACCCTTTCTGCACCAGTCATCCCCTGAACTGCTTTGAAAGAGGGGCAGAGCTCCTGGCTGCGCTGCCCCAAGCATTTCTACAGGTATTTCTACCAGACCCTGCAGTGTGGATATAACATTGCACCTCTTGCAGAAAATTTTCCAACTACATGATTTACCAAAAAAAGGTTACTTTTCAATTCACACTCAGTAAGCTGGAGTCACACTAAAGTTTTCATAAGTTATGCCTCTTTAGGTACAGTTCTAGTATTCTCTGTATTCCTGGAAAATTTACTTTGGCGTAATCAGACTATTTGACATGGTCCCTCTCAGTTCTGCACTGTTGTATTTCCACGTTTGAATGCACCAACTTGTTTAAAACATATTTCTTTTTCCACTTTCTTATTTTTCACATTCTTCTTCAGTGCGTTTATCCATGTATTTACAGATGAAAAATTAGCCTTGTAGACCACGTTGCACTCCTTGTCAGAAGATTTGTTCTGCTCCTGTAGTGCTTCCTTGTCCTTTCTCTGCCCTGTCCTCATCCTCTGCCTCCTTTCTGCAAGCAGCAGGTTGAGGCCACCCATTTCCAAGCTTGTCTCTGCTTTCTGCTTATATTCTCTCTCCTCACACCGCTTTCATCATTCCTCTTTTGCCTTAGAAATCTTCACTTGCCCTCATCCTAGATGTGGGCATGACCCTCTGAAGGACATGCTGGTGGTGGGTGATGGCAATTGCTGAAGTTGGTGGCACCTCACCTCAACATATCACCTCCCCTTCCATTAGAGCACCACTATGTTTAGTGCTTATGGCATTTCAAAAATTTCTTAAGAACTTCAGAGCAAGTGGGTAGGGTTGAGTTATGTTGAATGAAGGACAAGAATTTGGTAGTGTTGGAAGAAGGACTGGTATTCTCACACGTAGAAGAGGATGGAGGAACAAGGCCATGATGGGNTTCAAGAAAAGACTGAATGTGGCACTTATATAGTCTATATATACTTATATAGTCTATATAGTAACTGTGGTGGTAGTGGGTCAAGGGTTGGACTTGATGATCTCAGAGGTGCTTTCCAGCCCAGCTGATTCTATGATTCTATGACCCTTCTCCTGCCCCTCCCGGGGCTGTCACAGGAGGTGACCAGCCCCACAGTCAAGAGGGATTTCCACTGTAATGAGGTCAGCAAAAGGTACTTGGACACCTTTGACATCCCCCCATCATGGCCTGTATGGGGATGTGTCTTTATGGGATACAGAGTAGCACATTTTGGGTCTGCATGTGATTTATGGGCTGTTTCAATGTGGGGAGGCAACTCAAGATAGGGAAGGGGAGGGATCAAGGCATTTTGAGGAGGAACAACCAAGGAAAAACATAAGGGAAAAGGGGTAAAGGGGGTTGGTTGTGCACATAAGTTGCTGGTCACTGTGCTTGTCTGACCCCGCCTTGTCCCTGGCCAGTGCAGTCTGTCCTTGTTTTCTCATTAAAAACCATTTCTGCCATTTTCCTGTGTGAGTTTGTGTGCTGGGGTGGTCTGAGTGGCAGCAGCTGGAGTGGGACCCACAGGCCTTAGTGCCCATGTGCCTGTGGACCACCAATAGGGTGTGTAAAGGAATGTGTGTGTCACACATGTGCCACCAGTGAGCATCAGGCTGCAGAGTAAGTCAAGTGGTCTGGGGGCCAAGGACAGCCCAGGGGGTCTGCCAGTTGGCTACTGGAGAGACCACGAGGTTCAAGCCAACGACTGGGGTGAGTGCAGGGTTTGGAGAGACACTGTTTGTGTGTGTATGTGAGTGTGTGCAGGTACGCACCTGTGACTGCTGGCAGCACTCGCTCTGCTGGGTCTGGGGGCACCCAGCAGCTCCTTATGGGTGCAGGGTGTACAGGGGCTGAGCAGTGTCATGACTCTCCCTGTCTGAACACCTGCTGGTGGATGGAAGCAGAGCTGTGCTCAGGCTGACAGTCTTCAAAGATCCACACATGCTGTCTAAACAGGAGGAAGACTTTGATACAGACTGTCAACCCTCAAATCCATCCTGCTTCAGCTCACCGGGAAAACATAGCTCTGCACCGCAAAGATGTAATCCCTGGTGAAACCTCTTCAAGAAAGGAGTAAAAAGAGAAGAAGCTGTAACATAAGTCAACCTTCTATTGCTCAGTGTTTCATATTGGCTTTGTAGATAAAAGTGTTTGCAATCAATAGCTTAAAATTCTATTTCTGCCTAGGTCCCTTCAAGTGACAAATAACTAAGAGCCCAGTTTTGGACCAAACCATGAGAAAGTCATTAATAGTTCATAACACTCAATCTCTATGCCCTTGGATTACAATTTTAATGCAGCATGTCTGGCTGCTGGGTGTTCTAACTCACGTGTAATCAGCCATTCCATGTGCATGGCAGAACAGGGAGGTATTTCTCCTCAAAGGAGTTGAAAGAAAATAGAAACCCAGGCAACCCTGGAGATTTGTCATTGCATAAAGGCCACCAGACTTTACACCTTCAATAAAGTGAGGAGAAAATAAAGCTAAATGCCGTATAATCCCTCTGAAGTAAAGGGTATGTTGGAAATGCTTGGGATAGACACCTGTTAGGTTTCCTACCTTCCTGTCTCCTAGGGGAGGAGGGGGACTGGGGTATCCCCAGCTTCTGTAAAGAAGGATGGAGAGGCTTTAACAGAACAGTGCCAGAGTGAAAGCAACAACCTTATCTAATTTTACTTGGGCCCTGTCAGGTTACAGGGTAAAGGATGAAGTCAGGGTGTGGCAGCTTCATTTTCTGCAGCTCTTAGCTCCATGTGCACTTGTTCAGGGGCAGTGAGTCTCTCCGGCCACTTGGTCCTGCATGAATGGCAGCTGCAGCCACCAGCAGTCACAGGTGTGCCACAAGTTGTCAGGAACTTCTGCCTCTCCCTGTGCTGTTTTTGCTCTTTTTTTCACCTCACTTTTTCTTTGCCTTAATATTTTTATTCTTCTCCCCACATTAGTGTTTTCTTCCCTTTCTTGCTTCATCACTTGCCTCTGTATCCTCTCTGTCCTCAGCTGTGCCCTTGGTCCCCAATAGTTCTCCTTTCATTCCCTGACTGACCTTGTCATCTCTTTCTCCTCCCTACCTCGTTTTTTGTTAATATGCTGAGGTATAGCAGAGCAGTATTTTGGCTGGAAGCGGTGTATTCCGAAGGAAATCTCTTTCTCTGGGCTCTTCTGCGTCCCTTTGTGCATGGAGTTGAATGTCACATCAGAAACAGTGACTTTGCACATATAATCTTTCCCTTTCTTTCTCTCTCTTTTTCTCTCTCTTTCTCTCTCTCTCTCTCCCTCTTCCCTTCTCCTTCTTTTTCCTGTATCCTTCATCTTCTGTGTGCACTTGAACAGTGCACAACAGCCTCAATCTGATTACAAATTACTGTGGCTCTGTCAAAGCCAGCAGACAGGGTTGAATTAAAGGCTCATATCAATGCAAAGTGAAAAAGGAAGCATCTTTTTTTTTAGTAGGAGACAGACTTGATACAGAATGATGAAAAAGTAGAGTGGATTAATAATGAGGACAAGGAAATGGTAGCAAGAGCACACTTCATAAACCTACCACTCTTCCATGGCTTTTATGAATTTCTGCAATATTTGCTAGAATAATAGAAAGGAGCAGCTGCAGGGAAAGGCACAGGCAAATTACAATCCACTAGTAATATCTGTATTCAGGACAGGGCTGAAATATGCTCAGATAGTGGTCTGTGATATATTAAATGATAGTGTATATTGCATTAACCTATGGTTAGTTACTGCTCTGTCACAAACACTGCACTGTCTTGGGCACTTACTTTGCATGAGGATTTCAAGGACAGTAGGATCTGCACAGCTTCAGACAGGTATATATTGCTGGATATAGACGGACCAATGCTCCCTCCAGCCATGCTCAATGTTGTTTGGGCAGAGAAAGAGCATGGCCAGGGCCATGTATGTGTGGGTGTATGCATGCATATATGTACTACATATCTGTAAAAATATAAATTTTGACATACAAAAAAAAATCCTTCTTCAGGACAGACTTAAATATTGGGTGTTAGGGGTTTTTTTCTTGTGAAAAAACAAGCAGTGAGTAAGTTCACACTTCAGAGCATTGCAGAAGTCTTATTTTGCAAATGCTTTTTTTCTGTTTGGATTTTGAGTGATGATCATGGTTCACTTTTTATCTCTTCCCCTGACTGTATCCTGTGCACAAACCCCTTGTCTGATAGAAGCACTAGCAGTGGTTTGCCTCCCTGTCCATGTCTGAGCAGCAGTTCCAACCTGGACTCGACAAAACACCAGCCTGTCCCTCACACTGAAGACATTCACAAAAAAATCATACTGAGAATTCAATTTTCAGCCAGTTTAATAACAGTGAATGTGTTACCTTCAGTCTGCTTTGTGTCCCTGCCTCCTCTGCCTTTCACAGGAGACACTGTCAGGATTGAAGATCATATGAGATGAGATACATCCTGTGTAGACAACAGCTGCTCGCAGGCTTCATTGACCTGAATAGAAAAAGAGCCCTGGACTAGGAAGGAGATTAATAAAAGCAAGATTTGGTTTGCTATCAAGGACCAGGAGCAGAAGACAAATGTCTGTCCATTCCACATAGTAATGGCAGTAGCTGCAGCTGTGGTCATTGGTAGAGAGGGTACAGAGGATACATGGAAGGTAGGAACCATGGCAGGTTTGTGCCTCTGCTGTCTCTGGTCCCAAAGCCTTGGAAATGAAGGTGGTGGCAGCCAAAGAGAGCCAAAGAGAGCAGGCAGCAGCCTGGGATCTGTCCTTGGCTGTGTTAGGTATAAAGCCCATTGTCATCAGTCAGGAATAGGATGTAGCATTCAAAGAACTCTCCTTGTTTGACAGCTTTGAAATAAACCAAAATGACTTTACATGGCCAAGGTTGCTGCAAGCTTGCATATGTTTGAAGCATCTCTTTTTTACATTGAAAGATCTGTGTATTCTTTCCTTTTATTTCTTTTTTTCCTGCCATACAGCCCTCACCTTCTCTCCCTCTCCTTTCTTCTTCACATCCATTTTTTCTGTTCTTCTTCCCCCTGGCTCCCCTCAAAATGTAAAAAGTCGAGAGGATGGCAGCATGAAACTCTCAGTGAGGATGCTACCTGGAATGGACAGTAGGTGGAGCACATCCACTGTTTTAAGTACTGGTGGGTTTCATCACTTTTTTACCTCCTGTAAAACTATCTATCATTTCTACTGCAGTGAATCAGTAGTTGCAAGGTAGCACAGCTCTATACAAAGCAGCTAATCTTTGTTAGACCTCAGCAGAGAGCATCGTGACTCACATTGAACCATATGGGGCCAAACACTGGCTGATATAGATAGGAGATGAAAATCTAAAAAGGAGCAGTCTCTTAACATTTTCCAGTTCTGGATGCTGCTCTTTGTTTGTTTGTTTGTTGTTTTGTTTTTGTTTTGTTTTTTGTTTGTTTAGCTTTGTTTTGTTTAATTTTGTTTCACTTAAATCTATTCCACAAGTGAGCACCATCCTGGGGTCCATCCCTTCCAGTTTTCCTGCCTTTCTGTGCCAAGCCTCCAGCTTCGTGATTGTTTTGCACCACTGCAAACAATGGGACATGTGGGAAATCTTTGGACATCCATAATTTCTGTCTGATGTTTTACTTTTTGTTTCCTGTGTATTTTTCATGAGTCTCAGGAAAAAAATTAACAATGGCAACAGGCACAGAGTAGCTTTTAGTTAAACGAGCCTAGAAGTCATGTGTGCCTGCAATCTTGTCTGTTTTTTCCAACTAGATCAGCTGCTGTAATGAGGGAGACTGCAAATCTTGCTTTGCTTACGTGTTTGGATCATCATGGCTACACCATCACTCCTGTCACACCACAGGTCATCTCACCACTGCAGGCTTCTGTGTCTCCCTGTGAGCCCTGTGCTGTCCCTTGCTCTGTGGGACCTGCCGTGACACGGCTCTTGCAGAAGAATAAACCCAGCCTTTTCCAAACAGCCCAGCTGCAGAGGCTCATGGCTGGGAGGGTCTCAGACAGCCCTCCTGGCACTGCTCCTGGTTTCCTAAACCAGCCTCTCTTCACCAGCAATATCCAGCCCCCTTCGCTGAGCCTCAGGGAGTGGTGGACTTTGAAGCAGATGTTCACCTTTCATTTTCAGAGTGTTTTTCTATTTATGGTGAGTGGTGAGAAGGTGACCTTTCCAATCTGGCTACCTGATACTTCTAAGTGCATCCCCCCTTGTAGGCACCATGCAAATGTCCCCTGGAGGTTCAGCAAGGGAGTGAGGAAGGTGCAAAGAAGGACGAGGAGCCCTGGGATGAACTCATTTGACATGACCATTCCTGCAGTGTTCAGTGGAGACTGGCAGATGCACACAAGACACCACCTGTCTGATTTGTATCCCTGTTTGAACAGACTGATTTTTTCTCTGCCTCTTTTGGTGTCAGACCCATTTTTTGTGGTCCCCAACATTCCCTTGGAATATGTGGCTAATGGAAGCTGCCCAGAGCCCGGTGAGGGCAAGGACAGCTTCATCAGGCTGGCCCTCCGCCTGTCTTGGCTGTGGCTGCAGCACATTCCCTGCTCTTAGGGCTTCGCTGTAAGCTGGCATGTGCCACCAGAGATGGGATTTAAGGGGCCTCTCTTCAGCAGTTGTGTAATAGTGGTGTAGACAAGGGGACAATTTTGCTCTCAGTTATACTGGCAAACCCCAAGAGGCTTTTTGCTGAAAGCATCTTTCGTCCTCCTCCTCTCTCCCCTCTTCAGGATCCCCTCAGGGCTTCTTGCTCTTTCCCTCCTCCTTGCAAGTCACAGTGGAGGGAGGTGGATGTTTCATCTCATGCCTGACTGTTCCAGACAATGCCTTATCAGTGCTGGATTTGGGATGGGACATTGAGGCACTGCTGCTCATGAGGCCAGAGGTGGGGAGCCAAAGGGTCTCCGGAGAGGGGTCAAGCATTGTTGCTGGTGCCCCACTGCAGTACCAGTGCCCCTCTTCAGGGTCCTCTCCCCACCAGCTGTGCCAGAGCAGGAGAGGCAAGGCAGGGCTGCATCCTGTGTGGGGTGCTCAGCACTGTGTGCCTGAGGCATGGCCTGGCTGGCACTCCCTGGCTGGCACTTCCAGGGAGGATCCTGGTGGGGCTGTTGGGGGCTCAGCCCACTCTTCACATGCAAGACCGCTGTTTTTCCTCTGCCCTGTGGCACAGCAGCCAGCAGGGAAAAATAACAGGCGCGCCTGAAGGTAATGGATTACGACCAGCGGTCATTGCTGTGTGTGTTTTCCAAGGCTCATTTTATTCCCTGCTGTAGTCCTTCAAATTAACAGTGGTCTAGTTATTTACATTTGAAAATTGGATGATATGCTGGACTGCTATTTCTCTATTGACTCTGTGCCGCTAATACATTTGGAAATTGTCTGCCTGCTGCAGATAGGCACTGCCTGCTTGGAAACATTTGGAGTCCCTCTATCAGCGTCGCAGAGGGAGACACAGAAAATAGGAAAGGACATCTGATTGTTTGCGCTTACCTTCACCCAGAGGTAATAGAACAGCGTTTGTGTTTGATACATCCCCTGCTGTGCACCAACAACCTGTGCTCTGCCTGCCTGAAGAAGGCAAAACCTGGCTGACATTTCTGCCCCGTTCTTTTTTGGGCTGCAGAGGCTGTAATCAGCTCACCCAACCTTGTGTGCACCCATAGGAGCCACTGGCTGGAAAATCTAGGTGGAGCAAGATCTACATCTGGGCCTGTGAGCCAGTGGGACCTTACACAGCCCTCAAAGCCCAAGGCCAATGCTGGGCAGCAGCTGAGGGTGTCCAGCCTCCCACCATCCCTTCCAGCTGTGCCAGCAATGCCTCATCACCACCCACTGGATCATGATGGCAGGTCTCATTGCTTTGAGATTCTGGGGTGGAAAACAGAATAGTTCCTGCTTTCCCATGGGTTTGACAGCTATAAGGGTTGGGGACAGAGTGTCTGAGAGTTGGCAGGTATGGCAGATGCCAGCAAAAGGTGTGTGGAGATAGGAGGAGGTGGCCAGGGGAGGGGGCACAGCCCCTGGCACCCTTAAGGACACAAAGAGAAGGGCCGCTGGCAAAATAGATGGAGAGGGAGTAAGGCACCCAGAGAGAGAGAAAGCAGGGTGAAAGCCTTCTGAAAAACCAGGAGCAGGATGGCACAAACGGCAGCAAGCCAGGAAATGCTGTACTGTAGATGAAGTGAGTCTGCAGCAGAAAGATTCCTGCTCCTCTGTGAGTCACCACTTCTAAGGGAGTGGTGTGAGACCCTGGAGTGCCTGCTGTCACAAACTCACCGCTATGCAGGGCTGAAATCAAATGAAGCTTTCGTTTTCTCTCTCACCCCTTCAGCCTGGTTTTGCTGCCTCACAGCTTGTTGCTGCTCTGAGCAGGATGGCTGAGAATGTCTTCATGCCTCCAGGTGCTTGGCCCTTCCCTCCACTTTAGCTCCCCCAAAATAAACCTTGCTGTGGTCCTTCTGGTCCTCAGCTCCTCCATCCCCTACTGCCACCGCCATGGTGGCTCCAGTCTGGCCCTGCTGCCTCCAGGGAAGCCACCGCTCCTTTGGCAGCAGAGTTGCCATGCCATGAGCCTCAGGAGGGAAGGAGGAACCTGCTGCCTCCCCTGTGGCACCCCAGTGGCACCATGGCATGGTGATGGGAGAGGGGAAAGGACAGCTGGAGTGTGGTCTTGTCCAGAAATCCTGGGGCAGAGAGGGGAGCTGGAAGGGTGAATAAGAAGCAGTTCCTGGGGCAGGTAGGACTGGGCTGGGATGGGGTGAATGAGGGATAATTTACAAATATGAGTTGGAGCAGCTGGGGCAGCTTTTGGGAATCATATGTGAACTACTAAATAATGCAGAACAGAAACATTTTTGGAAATTTGAAAGTCTCAGGATTTTTGTATAGCTGGCTAATATTTGGGCCACAGAGTTGCTTATTGCTTGCTTGTTTAAGAAAGAAAAGGCTTCTCTATTTCTGTTTTCACCACTGGGATGTTTGATCCAGCATTCCAGGCTGGCAGCAGGAGCAATAAGCCTTGATTTCAGAGGACATTCCCACTATAAGCTGGCATGAGCATGCTGCAGGCTGCAAGGTGTCAAGGGCTGTCCTCCCCATGGCTGGGCACCTTGCTGAGCTGAGATGTATTAAAAAGCCACACAAACCACACAAAGCAAGGGCTTCCCAGTTGGAGCTTCCTCTTGTCACCTCTGACACTCTCCTCCCCAGCTAGAGGGGTTAGTGTGGGTAGTGAAGGTGCTGCACAGCCCCAGACACCTGATCCCAGCCTCACCCCCTGCCATCCCCTACCGGCCTCGAAGAGTGAGCAGCCCTCAAAGCTGCCCAAGGCCCTCTGATAAATGCTAATACATCATGAAACCCCTTGCAGAAAATCAGAAGTACTTTGCAAATGATTTTCCACTCAGTCTGGAGGTTGAAGCTGTTGCAAATCATGGCTGGTTCGATCGTGTCTTTTTTGAGCTGGAAGGCCACGAGTTAATAAAAGTTTGATTAGATTATATATATTTCTATATAACCCCTGCTGCTTTCAGACACATCTGTGCCCCCAACTGCTTTGCAGACTGCAGTGCAATCACCAAAGTGTAGTAAAGGCACTTGTCTGGCTGCAGAAGAGAGAAAGATTTGTTGTTTGCTTAGCTGTGACTGAAGAGAATATTCCCTGTGTGCAGGCGGGTTTGATTGTCGTGTATGGCTGCATTTAGTGTGCTCAGTCAGTGTTCACACTTTAGACTGGTACAGCATCCTACCTATACATCATATTAAATATTAACTGGAGGGGAGCAGAGATATTTTATGCCTATTTTGTTTCATCTGATTTTACTGGTCTTTCTTTCTTTCTTTCTTTCTTTCTTTCTTTCTTTCTTTCTTTCTTTCTTTCTTTCTTTCTTTCTTTCTTTCTTTCTTTCTTTCTTTCTTTCTTTCTTTCTTTCTTTCTTTCTCTCTTTCTTTCTCTCTTTTTCTCTCTCTCCCTTTCTCCCTTTGTCTCTCTTTCTTTCCTTTGTATTACAGGAGAAACGTTAAGCTCCAGGTTGTTTCCTCCTTGTGTTGCTATTTGCTGCCTTCACCAGAGGGCAGCGTAAAACCTGGGGTCTTGCTGCATGTAAGAACAACTGGAGTGAAACCCATGACACTGTCAAGTGCTTAAAATGAAAATGCTGGTTTGTGCTTACAGAAATAATGTGCACCAGAGCTTAGCAGAGGGCTGTAGAGTTCTGGGAGGGATGGGGAAATCGCCTGTTAATGGATGACTGCCTTGGAAAACATCAGTTGCCTTGTGCTTGTGCCTCAGCCAGGAAAACTCCACATGAGCCATTCATAAATTAAAATATTTCTTCCTTAAAGAAGCCCCTGCTGCAAGCACACTGCTGAAAAAGGTGCCCCAGCACATGTGCCACCTCGAAATTATCTTCTGAAACATCTGGAGCCATGTGTAAGCGAAACCACCTCAACTGATGAGCTGTCCTCTCTCTTCTTTGCTGCCCCTGTGTGTCCTCCTCATCCCGCACTTGTGCCAGGAACTGCTGGGAAGAATGGATTTGAATTCCACTGTGCAAATGCCTGACCTGACTCCAGGGATGCCCAAAATCTCATCCCTCCCAAGAAGCAACCCCAGCCCTGCTGTGCCATCTCCCTGAGATATGTCTAATCACACAGAGGCACTCCTGCCAGGGGCTTCCTGAAGTTAGGCACTCACTGGCACATCTGCACACCCTTCCAGCACCCATTTGAACACAAAGGCATTCCCCTATTTTATCTTTCCTATATTTTTATTCACACTACATGGGGGGACAGAGACTGCAGTAAACAAATATCCTGGTGCCAAGGGAAAAGCCCAGCCTGGGGGAAATGTGAGGTGGCTTTGCTTCAAGCCTGCTGTCTCCCCTGTGCTTCTGCAATTTGTAATTTGATATAACCCTTTCCTCAACCCCATCATGAGGGCTGTAACTGCATCAATATTTCTGATAACATCATGCACGTGTTCATCCTAAGTAGGTTATCCTTCACGCTGCGCAGCTTCCAACCTGCTTGTTGCAATTTATCAGTGGGGAAGGATATTTTGGGAATGATCCCGTGTCTCTTCTCCATGTCACAGGATAATGTGCTGCACATAATGAATCCCACCCGCAGGATTTGTCAGTCTCTTATGCAGTAACGACACAAAAAAAATACGCGCAGCTCTCCATCTCTCTGGATCTTACAGCTTTTTAGTGACCATCCAGTTCACAGCATTCAGCACTTCCCTGAGTGTTTGTTACACCCATCCATTAAAGTGCTCAGCAGAGCCATGTGGAATTGCAAATGGGAGCTGCAGGATTTCAGGACAGACGTACAGACACCACTCCTCTGCACTGTATTTGAGATTGTGCCTGTGTGCACAGTCTTGTGCCATCGTTTGAGATCTGCTGGAGGCACAGCTTGCTCATGGTGGCACTTTGTGCACACATAACAGATTTCATGAAGCTGAGCTATTTGGTGTCACACACTCATCCTGACAGCACCACAAAAGCCAGGTATAGTGGTTGAGGTGTGGGTGATGCTGCTGTCCCAGCTCAGGATCACTGTTCTCATATCTCATTGATTGATGAGAAGGGACATCAGATTGATGCAGAAGGGACAACAGGGAGAGGGAAGGAAAAAGGGAAAGGAGTAAGAGCAGGAGCACTAACTTCAATAGCCTTCCTTTTGTAAGTGAGACTATTAGGTGCCTAGAGTTAGGAAATGACAAATTTAGGTGGCATCATCAACTTAGGTTAAGACTCCTTCCCCAGAAAGAAGGAGCAAGGTTTCTGAAGGCCAGAAGCCTCACTCTGCCCAGAGGGTAAAGGTCCCGTTATCATCCCATACAGACTATGCCTGAAAATGTTACAGGAGAGAGCAGAAGAGTCCAGGGAAAGTGCAAAATCCTGGCTCTAGGATATGGCATGGGATAAATGAGGGAAGCAAGGGGCTTTCCACTGAGCCTCCCCTGGTCCACAGGGCCTTTTGGGATGACTCACTTCTGTGCTGCTCTTTTCTTAAATAACTCAGAGCAGTGCAAAGGTGAGGAAGAGGTGAGGAAGAAGAAGGTAAACAGCCTGACCCAACAGAGAAGTCTATTCTGGTATATATGTTCCCAAGAGGTGAAGTGCTTGCGTGCCTGAAGCACATACCTCACTGTGCAGCTGCAGCCAGGTCACAGGAGTAACTCCCAGGCAGAAAAGAAGCTGCAGGAAAGGGAAGGCAAGGCAAGATCCCAACCAGCAATGCTATCACCTGGCACTGGCAGCCAGGAAGCTGTAGGGCAATGAGAGCCTTTGTTCATGTGAACCCTGCTTCAACAGGAATTCCAATGCTCTGTTCCTTCTGTGGGATGCTGGCAGGCTGTACCACACCCAGCGGGTTCTTTGTGGAAGTTGAGTGCTTTGTGACTGAAGGTAGAAGGAAAAAGGTCGTAATTTGTATAAATCAGATGGAAGTCAGGAAAGTTATTCTGCAGATGTTAGGCAAGGATCAAAGTGCTGGGATCATGTGCAGACTAGCTGGAGAAAAACTCCGTGCAAGGGAGCTGAACAAATGTCCCCTTTTTCATGGAAATGGAATCCTTCCACTGGGGCTGGGGGGAATGGGTGGGAAGGCCACCTGAGCACAACAGTCAACAGTCTGGAAAATATAATACCAAGTAATGCATGCCATAATGAAACAACTACCTTAGCAATAGCTGATGTGAGTTCCTTCATGGCCATGATTTCTTTTCTCATACAAAAGCAAAAAAAAGCACTTTCATGGCAGGCAAAATCAAAGGTGTCTCTTGCAGCCTGCTGCTCAAGGAGTTTTCTTCTAAACCACAGAACCATCACTATTACTTTTTCACAGGTAATTACTCACTGCAGCTAATTTGGAACCATATTCAAAAGTGAAATGGAGACATCCTGTTTTACCCTTTTCCCCTCAGTCTGCCTTGGCATTATTATCTTTCTCTGCTCTGGTGCCCGTAGCAACAGCCACGGACGTCCCCACGTGCCCTGAGCGAGCGAGAGCTGCTGATGCCTGACATTTATCCAGCTGGGCTCTTCACCATGGGCTTTGCCTGCTGGGGATCACATCTCCCTAAGCCCCTCAGTGATGAGGGGTGGGTGTAAGCAAGCTACAAAATGAGACGTATTTATTTTCTAATTTCCTAAGCAACATATTTCAGGTTTGGCTGGTTGATCTGCAGTAAGCCATTCTGTGAGGTACAGACATCCACAAACACACTGGATAATGACTTTGAGTGTTTATCTCTTTAAAAATAAAAATAAAATGGGCCAGTCAAGTGAATTGCCTTCGCAGGACATGAGCCATGCAGTTTGCAGCCCCCTTTGGAAGCAGAGTCCTTTGGGCTGCCTTTGGCAGTCTCAGTTCATGGAGGTTATGCAGCCTTATGTGGCCAACACAAGTTCCAGCAGCAATCAAGGTGACAACTCCTGTTCTTAAAAAAGGAAAAAAAAAAATCCCCCAAAACCTTTAAAGAAACAAAAGAAGCAAAAAACCCACATAACCAATCAAAGGAGAACCAGTGTACCTTCCTACAGGGCCTGTAATAGTCTTCTGCATTGGAGCATTAAAAAAAGGAGTTTCCCCCTGAAAGTCTTCAATGTTAGAGATGTCGAGAGTAAGAAAAGACAGAAAATCCAGTCCAAGGTTGCAAGGGATATATGGGATCCCAGGCTTACATGGTGCCTACACCCATTCCTAAGTGTATGAAGAGCAAGTGGAGAGCCCTGTAGGAATGGGAGATGGGGGCCAGAGGTGGAGAGCCTGCTCTGTAAGTAAAGCTGTGTATTAGAAGTGGCACAAAGGAAAATGTTAATGAAGCATGAAAAAATGAGACTCAGTAGGGAAATTAGTGGAGGGGAATAAAAACCTCATCAGGAGGAAAGGCAACATGGAGTGTTAAGCAAACGCATTGCCCTGGAAGGGAGGATGAGGTTTGTGGTCAGCTGTTATTCATGGGGTTTGCTAAAAACATGAGGGGAATGTAATGAGGCTGTGGTGTGCACAGCCCCACAGGTGTCAATGCCTGATGGGGCTTCAGTCGTGGGCGATTTGGCAGCTGCTTGTGCAGGAAGGGGGTGGGAATGGAGCATTCTTTACATGAGGGGAATGAACATGGTGGGAGGTGGGAGCTGCCAAGGACTGGGGAACCAAGTTTTCTTAATGTAGAAGAGGAAGCCAGCAAAAAACAGGTAGAAAGAGGCACCTGCACAATAAGTCATTGAAAGACTTAGTGGCATTTGTCTGCATGCAAGGTCTTGCCGGAGGAAGGCTTTGAGCTTATCAGTGAGGTTAAAAAAAATAGGGTGAAAAAAAAGATGAAAGAAGCTAAGTTATAGGCTTGATGCCTTTATTACCTTCTGCCAAGGCTGGAAGGCCGTGCCAGCTCTGCCAGGTGTTTCAGAAGAACAACAAAAGAAGTTATACAGATCCAATATGCTTACAGCCACTTTCCTTAGGAATCAAAATTCCTGAAGAAACTTCAGCAACTGCTGAATAAAATACTGCTCCGCTACTGCAAACCACAGGCTGTTACAATTTAAAACAAAGCCAAATTAATGCACATTAATCAGCTTTATCTATTTTGACATATCTGAATGGTTCACAGGCTCAGCACAGCAAAGGGCTTGTGTGTGCACGTCTGGGTGTGCATGTGTGTTCATGAATGTACACGCACACACACACACCAGGCAGATGTGTGTTTCATGCCTCTGTCCGTCTGTGTGCATATTGGTATATATTCATGTATCTAGAATTTATTCTAACATACCTAATATTTTCTTGAGACCATGAATTTCTAAGCACATATTTGTGGTTCATAGGAAAAACCCCAGTAGTTTCATGTCTTATCACCTGCAGCTGGTTGCAGCCTTTATCTAAACATTCACTGTGGAATGCAGCAGGGAATTATGCTGGCAACTGCCATTAATTTTCTGAGCAAAAAGAAGCATTTCCTACATCAGTGTTAAAATAAACCCATTTGTCTGGTGAATGAGGCACAACTAAAAATTACCCTGATGCAGAAGTAAAAATCCTCTCATGATGATATTTTTGATTATGTACTAGTCCACCATAGATCATGAGGAAGGGCATCTTTATGTGGTGCAAACTGAACAGCAAGGAGTTTAAACAGTGTTAATTGAACAGTTTTAATCTTATTTTGCTACATGGTACCTGTTCTGAAACTGCTCTAACCTGACATTATGTCACAACACCACCAGTGTGTTGGTGATTGTGTCAATCTCTCTGTATACACAACACTTGACTCTTCTTCCCACAAATACTTTAGGGTTTCACTGTGCCTCTCTTGTCCCCTGAATGACCACCTAAGGCCTGACCTGGTGTGATCTTCAACCTCACCAGAAACCTTTGCCACTGCTGTGCTCCCCAGCTGCCTCACAGGTCAGCTGCTCATCAGTTTGCTTCTGAGCCAGAATGGAAAGAGCTTTCATCTTGCTGAGGTGGGAGCACCACTTTGGAGGTGAGCAGGGAATGTGGGTCTCCCTCGCACACAGCAGAGGGGTGAGCAGAGAGCTGTGTCAGCCGGAAGATGTGGACATGCTGATGGCAGCTTCATGGCAGGTAGGCATGAAGAAGTGGGAGGTTCATGTGTGCCAGGGGCCAAACAATCTTTCTACAGCCTCATGGTGATCTAATTGATGGATTTACTGGACTAGCCATTGACTTAATAAAATAATGTGTTCTCAAAGAAACTCATTAATATTGTTTTTAGTGCTTTGAAAGACATTATACCTGCAAAATGGCACTCTGTTTTTGTTGGTTTGTGTCATCAAATAGAGTATGTGTGAATGAAACAAATATGGGAATGCTGAGCAAATTAACATAATTTCCTGGTTTTCTATTATAGAAGTTTGCTTGTTTGTTTGTTTGTTTTAGACACTCTTGAAAATATGGACATACCAGTGAGGATACTGTTATTTCTGGAGATGAATTTGTCGAGAAAAAACAACCTCTTCCATTCAGCAGGAAAGACAATGAAAGATTGTTTTTTTGTTTTTTCTTTCTTGTATGTGTGCATGTGTACATTGGGGTGTGTGTGAGAGAGAAATGAAAGTCTTAGAAGTATGAGTTGCTTATGTCAGCAGGCAGGTAGAACTTGCTGGGACACAGCTAGCAAAAAGCATGTGCCAGCTATTGAATAAATGGCATATCCATTGTAATGCACAGATAATAACAACAGAAAGTCTTTACAACTGGAAAACAATTGCCAAGTGACTAATACAAGCCTTGGGTTGGCAAGCAGTAGGGGTTTAGGAAACAGGCTGAAAGAGCAGCTCTCTGTATTTGTGAAGCCCCACGATTCACTTGTATAGCTACAAGATTTCCTTTCCTCTCATCCCTCGCTTAACCACAGGTGCTTTAAAAACAAGTTTTGGTTTTATGAGTTACTACCTATGTGCTACAGTCATCTTCCTCAGCTGGTAAGCAGCATTATCAGCTTATGGGGTTCATGTATGGAAGTGTTACACCTTAGTTGGTCTCAGCAGGTCCATTTTTCTTGCACAGATTTATGGTACTTTCTAGCAAGTTGATATGCTTGCTCTGAGCTGAAACAAATTCCCAGCGAAATCCTCTCAAGAAGAGGAAGATTTATTGGTTTTCAGCCTGACTGCACACATGTGCCCACAGGCAGCCAAAATGGGTCATAGCCAGTGAAATGCCCCCAGTGCCTGACTGCAGGGCTGGACACCAGGATGCTCCTGCTGTTCCTGTACCTTTGCAAGAAGGGGTAGATCAGGTCCATGTAGGATGTCAATACTTCATCCCCACCTTGCACAGTTGTTCTTCACTGCAGGGCACCTGATGTAAAACTGACTGTATGAAACATCACAGTAGCTTTGAAGCTGCCACTGGGAAAGAAGAGCAAGCAACTATTGCTGGGTGCATGTGGGTGGGCTTGGAAGCACAAGTACTTCATCCAGCACTCCATGGCACTTTGCCCACTGTGTATATACAGCCAAATGAGGCCAGGGATGCTCTCAGCAGGCACCACCATGGAGTGAATTATGCCTTTTCTCCATCTTGTATGCCACTGCTTTCCCTCGTTTCCCCCATCCTAGCTTTCCCCCCTCAAATCAGCTGTTCCCTCCTTGGTTTCTCCTGCCCCATCACTGCAGCAGAGCAGGCATCTCTGCCCACACAGCCCCACAGAGCAGGCAGGGGTGTGCTGGGCTCCTGAATTTAAGCAGAAAGCTGGGGGCTGGGCTGGGTGGCAGTGGTTGGGCTGAGAGGTGGCAAATCAGGGGCTATGCAGCAGAAGATGCCTTGCAGGTGCTGCCCTAAGCTGTGAAGGTCTTTTACTGTGATGGGTAGCAGGGAGCAGAGGAGAGGTAGTGGCCTTGGTGGAAAGGGAACCTCCCACTCCCACAGTATTGCTGACCTGGCTATTAGGGTCTCAGGATTTCCATCTATCTACTGAAAAGGTAGAGGAAAGACTATGGAGTCTATGAGTAAACAGCAGCATGTTAACAAGGCAGCCAAAATCAAAGAGGACTAATCTACCCCTCTGCCCAGAGAGCCAAGGAAACACACTGACCAGTAAACAGCCTTGTCCTTACAATAAGGAGGATACTTGAACTTATATAAGGAAAACATTCCTAGGAGCCACTCAAAACACCACTTTATTGATGGATGTTAGGAGTTGTAAATAATGGGGCTGTGGGCGTGGGAGAAGTGAGTGAAGTTATCCTCCCTCTTGCTTAATTGAATTCAACAGGAGTCATCACTGGGGGCTGCTGTGCTTTGTGGATTGTGTAATCTTCAGGGAAGACTTCAGTACAGCAAGGCACACTGATTCACTTACGTAGGAGTGAATCCAGAGTAACTTGAGTCTGGGAGAGTTGATGTGGGATGCATATTTATTTCCTCAAATGAATGAAATGAGGAAATTCTCACTTCTCTCTCACTGTCTTATCAAAATCATAGGTAAACATATGCTGGTTTTGCCTTTGCATTGTAATATTTTTCATCATATTATTTCTACCACCAAAAGGTAGATCAAAGACAGCAATGTGACACAGCTGAGTGGAGTCTGGGTATCAAAACCTACATGTTTCTTAGATATGAGAAGGAAGATGTGTGATCATCCTCTCTGATGGGAACATACACTTCCCAAAGCTCCAGAGGAGAGGGGTTTCCTAGAATTATGCCTGGTGGCAAGGAGTCTATCAAGTGCTGGACTGAACACTGAAGATCACTCTGGTCCGAAGCTCCTGCCTGCGATGAGGCAGAAAGTGTGGGGCTGGCAAACCACTTGGGGAGCATAAAACCACAACTTCAACAGGGGACAAAAACCTCACAGCTGAGGCACTGAGATGTTGCTGGCAAGGGAATGCCCTGGGTGAGTGCTGAACCACAACAAAAACTGCTGCACCTTTTATAACATAATTGCGTGCTTTATTGATATACACAGTAAAGCAGTATATAATACAATAGTAAGGCATATATTTGGTGAAATTTGGTATGTTGTGAAAAAAATGCAGTAAAACAGAAGTTTATAAAAATAATTAGTAAATGTTACAGTGTTGGGTGTTAAAACACAATATATTATGATATCCAAGTAATAAACCAGTACTGAGTAACGATGAAATAACATGCCATATGGTATTTATGTTTTCAACTACACTGATTATGTTTTACAGTTTAATATTTTGTCATTATAAGGAATATGAAATAATTCCCAAATTATGCTTAAAAAAGCAGCAATAAAGCTTTCAACTTTTTAAATACTTTTTGACAGACTCACTCCAAAACTAAGATCTAGAAAGTAAAACAAACAAAACAAAACCCTGATGAAAACAATCGTGCAATCTGTTTTTCCTCCATTTTTTTTTCTGAAGAGAAGGTTTAACGTATAACGGGGGGAAAAAAAGGAGAAACCCATTTCTCAAATCGCAATTTAAACCTTCTGCTAAAAAAGGTCATGAGAAATAGTGAGGGTTCCTATCGTAATAAAGTGTTAAAAAAAAAGCTCTTTATTAGGAAAGCAGAGGTTGGGGGGGGATTGTACTTATTTTTATAGATTATTAATGTTGTTGTTATTATTTAAACAATGAGACCTGGTCACACAATGGACACGTGGTGAGGATGTAACATTGTCATACATAATTGTCAGGAACACCACAAAACCAAAGTGAGGTAGAAATAGCATGACTAGCTATGTTCAATGTTAACTAGCATTCAAAATAAAATCTTTCCCAAGTTTAATTACAATTCATACAAGAAGAGGTAACAGATTTTTTTATACTCTTGCAATATAAAGTCAGATGGTGTGTTTCTATGTATTCTAAGGTAAAATTAAAAGCTGGTTAAGAAAATGAAGTGGTAAAGCTTTTGCTGACAGCACCTCATACCCAAACCAATCTCTCCTGAGCTGCAGTCAAGCTGGCTAATCTGTTTCGCTACTGGTTCCTCTATTTCTCACGTTATTGTTAATTGTGCAAGATTACTTGTAGAGAGAAACAGGGAAGGAGAAAGGACCAGGGCCTTTGTTTTAGTGATAAACATCTCATGGAGCAGTGTGACTACCTTCACCTGATCACCACACGTGCGCAAGAACAGCAGTAACTCTTGTGCAGCCTTTCCCAAAGGTCGCTCACGGCGTTACAGCTCCTTGGGACTGGCTGCTGTAGCAGGCTGAGACACGGGACTGCGGAAAGCTCTGGCTGTACTGTCCAGAGGATCGAGGAGCTTCATGCTCATTAACAGCACTGGGAGCTGGACAATGCTCTCTGATGGTCTGAGGGAGTCAGGAGGGAACTTCTCCCCAGCTGAGGCACCGCCAGCAGGTACCAGACACTGAGCTCCGAAAGTTTAAACCAGTAAGGCAATTTCTATGTTCCTTTACTAACAGCATTCAGGAATTTAGTCAGCAGAGGAAACACTGGCACATAGGATGCTCATTAAATTCTTTCCTTTACTTCTTTCTTCTAGGTTTTTTTTTTTTTAATTTTTTTTTTTTGCAGGCTCTGTCATATTATGTGCTCTTTCGTTTAATTATTGCAAACTAGCTGTGTAATTGCTAATTGCTGTCCGAAAGCAGGACAGTAATTCATGTGATTCTTAATTTTATTGGAAAGATATGACATAACTACCTTCATTGGAAGTTCAGTTTTGTGTTTTATTGGGTTTTTTGTTGTTTTTTTTTTTTTTTAAGCCAGCCCTAGTCAGACAAAACCAATGAGAAATGTAAGTTGGCCATTTTGGTGTCACTTCAGGAAATACTATTTTTTTTCTTTTTGATAGGCAAGGAAAAGAACACAGGACATGAATCTCTCTGATGCAGTTACAGAGCTGAAATGAAACTAAACAAATGCACTGCCTCAGTATATTTTTTTTGTGTTTTTTTAAGGGGGTTTCTATAAACAATTATTTTTATAAAGCACACTTTAGTTTACAATCTTTCATTATAACTGTTATAAATTTTTTTTTAAACAACCCGAAATGCGTTCCATATAAAGAAATGGCAAGTTATTTAGCTATCAAGATTTTACATGTAGTTTTCTTATAATTTTTGTACAATTGCATAGACGTGTAAAACCTGCCATTGTTAACAAAACGGTAACAGACTTAGGAAACTACTGAAATCTACAGTATAGTACCACTACCCTTCACAAAAATATAGATTTGTTTTCTTGTAAACTCTTACAGTCTAATCCTCTTTGTAGTATGAATATTATAAAAACCATGCGGAACGCCTGAAGTTGTAAAACACATCTTGCTATTCTAACACCTTGTCGTCGGTCATCACTGTCACTAAGGTTTCCATCGCTCTTCCCAAGTCGTCTGCCATGTGGAAAAGGCTCCCTACATTGTGGCCTGAAAAAGAAATTCAAAGAAGAGGAAATTAAACGAAGAGGACGTGGCAGCACATTGGTAGGAACATTTTACAGATCCATCACTCTCCATGTGCCGCTCGCTGCCATCCCCAGGGCAGTGCACTGGGGACCACTTTTCCGAAAAAGTGGATTCCCAGATGAGTCCAGCAGGTTGTCATTAGCTAAAGTTGCCAGGTTTGCAGTACACTTCAGCAGCAATACTGGCTTGAATGGCTATGGTAAGCCATGATGACAATAAGCCATCACCCCCCAGAGTGATGAAGCATCATCATTATCAATGTTCACCAAAAGCAACAATTAAGTCCATTGACATCACAGAAAAGCTTCTGACTGATGCTGAAAGTGTTTAAGCATTCAATGTTCTATCAAGGAGAAAAACAGAAACAAACAGATCAGCAGTAATTAACTAAATCATTAAATCCAAGAGGTCCCAGCAGGATACCTGCACAGACATATAATAATGACCAAACTAAGCAGCTCAGCTCATTCAATCATTTTTAAAATATCTATTCCTTTTCACACAGCAGTCCAGCTGCTGTCTGAAACAAAGACACCACAGTTATCAACTAACTACTATGCAGTGGTTCACTTACGCATTTCTCCTCACCCATGACCACTCTAAAGTCCTAAGATGGTATAACCACAACCTCCTACACAGAAGTGATAAATAAACACACCGTACAGTTCTGGAGATGAAACCTGCAACTTGTCACATTTGTGTCACCACTGCTTCAATGGAAAGGAAAGGCAGCAACACTGATGGGCATGGATTCACCAAGGAATGGATTCATCACAATTAGAGACCAAACAGACTTGAAGACAGGGAGATTACATTGCCAAAAGTTGCCATTTTAGGCCCCTGGCATACCCTGTCTCGTCTCCTGCTTCTGTTCAGAAGAGCGCAGGTCTCCTGCAAGTTCTTTGTCAGATTTGCAGCCTTCTATAACTGTCTCAAATACCCTCTGGTACCTCAAATGACAAAAACATCACATTTCAAACAGCTGAATCCCATCTGGAATCTCCCCCCTGAAAAAAGTATGAATGAAGAAGGAATATGACAGACATCTAGTCACCATATAAGATGAGCATCGAAACCAAGGACTGAATGCTCAAGATTTCTTGCAAGGACAAGGAGGAATGAGCAGACAGAAGGTCTTAAAACAAGCAGAAGGAAATTATATTCCACACAGCACATAATTGTATTACTGAATTCATCACCACAGGATGATGTTGAGGCCAAACACATAAATGAGTTAAAAGAAGAGTTAGAAAATAACTGCTGAAGAAAGATTTATTTAGATGCAAAGAAGTGCACATGACCTCCAACTCAAGAAGACCCCTCGCTGCAGAGTGTCAGCAACTGAACATTTATAACAGGTGAGGTATTACTCGATAAAACTGTACATTGCTGTGGCCTGAGGGGGTTTGATTTACTCTCTGACAGCACTTGTGACAGAGTACTTGTCTGGAAAAACACAGGAGGTGAAATGCCAACTGCCCACAACTCTGCTTCCCAGAAATGCTTTGCAGGAGCCTGGATGCTGAGTCCTCACCACGGCCATTGAGGAAGGACATGACCAGGGCACCCAGGATACACCTTTCATGCAGTCTCTACCTATAATGTGCCAGAGCCTGACTGTTACCACTGCACACTTAGATCACAACTGTCTTCTCTGACAGGAATGAACCTTCCTTGTGTGGCAAATCAGACTCACCATCCTTTTCTGAATGTTCATATGTCCTGCATTAAATGCAGTATTGACATTTCTACAGTAAAAAGAGCTTGGAGTGACATTAGTTCAGCAGCATTTATGGAACAGAAGAATATTAACTGAGAACTATTCAGAGAATGCTTTGCCTTGGAAGGGGTCTTAAAGACCATCTAGTTCCAACCCCCCTGCCATGGGCAGGGATGCTGTTCAATTGATCAGGTTGCTCAGGGCCCCATCCAACCTGTCCTTGAACACTTCAAGGGATGGGACATCCACAACCTCCCTGGGCAGCCTGTTCCAGTGCTTCACCACCCTCTGAGTAGAGAGTTTCTTCCTAACCTCTAATCTAAACCTCCCCTCTGTTTAAAACACTGCCCCTTGTCATGTCACTATCTGCCTGTATAAAAAGTCCCTCTCCCTGAAACCTACTCTTCTCCAGGCTGAACAACCCCAGAAGTTTGTTTCTTCTGGAGAACTACGATGAGCTTCTACATCCAAATTCTCATTTTTAAAGTTGTTAGACTGTTTTTTTTTATTTTAATGTAGCCTTCACTACTCAAAACTGGGCTGGATCTAAATGACAGCTATTCCACAAGCTGCCCATTCGACAGGAAGCTGTGCTACGTGTGGCACAGTTTGCCAGATATCGATACAAAGCAATACTTGCTTCTAATCTGGTGACAGTTTGCTAATTGCACTAATGCACAGAGAAACAGATGGACCAACCAGCAATTTCATCCATAAATTATTAAAGTATAGCCATCCTATTCATCCTGAGCAGAAACTTGTAATTTGCTCATCAGCACGACAAGTAACCAAGTATGAAAAATTCCTGCCAAGTTTTGGTCAAAATATAGTTTACTTTAAAATAAATGCATCCTACCACATGTATTTTAGATGTAAGGGATAATCTCTCTCACTGGTATCAGGCAGGCTGGGATCAATCCGGGAAATTACACCATGAAAAGTGAGATTCTGACAAAGTCATATGAAAGCAAGAACATATATATGGGAGATGCTTATGCAAACAGGAAGGTAACTGCCCCTGGGCTGCTCTACTTACCTGAAACTCTGACATGGCTTTATCAGAATGACCCTGGTATAACCAGAGTGAGGTTATAACTGTCTTGCCAGCTGTGAGAGACAGGGCTGCTCGTGGGGTCATGGTCTCTCATTTAGATTTGTTGCCATCTGTTGTTTCTAGAAAGAATAATGGGACTCCAGGGCTCTTCAGGGATTCCAACACCACTCATTCCCAGCTCAGGAAGAGTGAACGTCCTTTTGTGGACTTAGAGCAACCCAAACTGCTAAACCCCATCTTCAGAAAAAATTAGTATTTGTTAATACTATTTTGTTCTGTTTGAAAGAGGCAAGGTGAAGAAGGATAACTTGAACCAAAAGCACATTAAAATAAGCCTTTCAGAAGTATGCCACAGTAGATACAAACTGCTTAATTGTTCAGGTAATTAAAACACAAGCCAAGAAGTCCTTAGGCATCCAGGAATCCCTAGGTACTTTTTAATACAAAAAAATTACAGAAATTTCTGGTAATATTTTTTTCTTTGTGAAGTGATGCCGTATTTTTGAAATAACCATGCTTTGAATCCAGTCTCTCTCCTCAGAAGCTGTGCAGAGGCATGCTGGGTGATTAAGGAGATATGACTCCCTGTCCCCCACAACATCCACACTCCCTCTCCAGCATAGCTCTTAATTTCCTCTGCATAAAACCTGAACAATCGTGTGTCTTCTACTGAGCCATCTGAGTTTACAGCTCAGAGCATGATCATAAACCACTGCTGACTGCAGTTTATGTTAATATAGCTGAGCTGTAAAGTGCAGCAGCCTGGGGACCACAGTCTTCAGGACAGCCATGGGATGGCAGGATGGGCCAGAGGAGTGGGTGATACAGTTGTGCCCCAGACATATAACTGGGGCACACTCAGCTGGGTGTCACTGCACTGCCAGCACCTTTTTTTGCCTCTATTGGAGAAGGGATTAACAGCCAGGTTAATCAAGACTGCAAACAGCTGAGAACAAAATACACGATAATTTCCTGGTACTGCATGTGCAAGGAATGCACCCCTTTCTGTAGTGTCTGTTACCTAAATAAGGGCTCAAAATTCACTGGCTGTTTCCATAGAGCTCTGCTGCCTCTATTGAATGCTGCTTACTTGCCCTCTCCAATACTAAAGACGTAGGACATTGACATCTTTAATTAAGAAGCAAATGAGAAAAATACTGTCCTAAAAGCACTCAGAAAAGTACAGATCAGAGTTTTCCATTATTATTCATATTTCTAAAGTAATGCCATCAAAGAAGGTATTAATTCAAATTTTTTTTTTTTTTAAACACTAAAGCTGAAAAGGTCTTCTCCATGCATGGGGCACTAAATGGTTGAAAAATGCTGCTGTGAAAGAGAAAACCTAGCACACACTTTGAAATGCAGCAATAAAGCTCAAAATGGACATGGACAGTATTAACTTCAACTTATAAAAACCACAGCTGCATTTGCTTGGAAAGCAGAAGACACCTGTTTCTGTAGACATTAACTACATCACTTCTGGTCACAAACAGAATGATGTGTTTCACATCTGCTGAATTTGCTTTAGAGATTCTAATGGAATTGAGGCCTGTGGGTGTAGGCACAGTAATGGAATACCAATCTTATCCTACAGCTTGTCAGAAAAATACATGTGGAGCATTCAGACTGGAAAGAGTGGATAGAAAGTAAATTAAGAAATCCCAACACAATGCAGGGCCTTTTTCAGCATCACAGATTTCTAACCCTTCCCTGACAAAAGAAAAATCCTTCCTGTTGGTCGTTTGGATTCTGACACCCTTATTCATATGGAGTAATGACACCATGGGATTACACATGAAGACAATACTTAATGTGAGTAATGGGATCAAAACTTGGCCAGGTGGGTTTAAAAGCACATGATCTGCCTTTGTACAAATAGATTCACACATAAAACCAAAGCTGTTCTATACCTTAGCTTATACTTCATAAGTAGGTGGACAGTTGAGTTTTATATTCAGCTCTGCAAGTTGCCAAGGCTGCTCTGGAACAGTCAGTGAGCACAAACTCAGCTGGAGCGTGGCGAGTTTGAAATTTGACTGAAGTCAGATTTATAGGGTTAAGCTGCTGGAATCTGAGCAGGCAGAATATGTCAATTTTTTTTTTTTTTTTAATTAATTGTACTAAGTATGCCCTCTGCATCAGAAGCTTTTTGTGAATAATATGCATAAATATGAATGAAGATAGTGGAAATCAATGACATGTTTTGCTGAACTGGAGAACAATTCTCAGTATATAAGCTGAGAACATTTAGGGCTGAATGTGAAACAATTTACATAAAATTTCTGGACTGGTGCAGTCTGTTGATGCCATGCCAAGCACTCTTTTCTGACCCATATGAGACGACCTGCCATTTGAAGACAGACTTAACCTGTATGAAGATCTTATACCTCAAAGTAGCTGGACCTGTCTCAGCTCCTACAGCCAATGCAGAGAACCTCAAGGCACCACATCAGGACAAATCCTGGCTTTCCCAGGGTAGCCTGGGGGTTCACAACAGCTCTGCTACAAACCCCAGTGCAGTGTGTTTCCATGAGCCCATCCCTCTGCACCAGCAGAAATTTGGAAACTGGGTTACCTTTCAATTTCTACCTCATCAACCCAGAACGCCTTCTGTGCGGGAAAGGTCATTTCACAGCTACTGCAATTGCACTCAGGCAGTCTCTGAATATTTTGTCCTTAATAATAATTTTCACTAGAAATTAATCTTTCAAATGTTGTATCTGGTTGGTGAGTGAAGAGCAGCCTCACAAAGGAAAAATCAAGGCTCTCTGGAAATACTTTCAAAGGTGCTGTGACAACACAGCGCAAAACGTTTCCCTCCATTAATGAGCAGTGACATACAAATTCCAAAACCTATTTTGCATTAAACCAACCATGTCCAAAGTGCACTGTGAAAACCATCACCCATTTGCATTGCTCAATACAACACTGTGGAGCTGGTGAATGTTAGTAGCATTCTTCACTCTGCAACAGTACACCAGGAAATTAAAACACCTGAATCTCTTATACCTCTCAACTCTCACTGTTCTAAAGGTAAAATAAAAAAATTATTTGGTAACTGGAGAAGATTGTTGGTATATTGGCACATAAATGTAAACAAAATTATGATTATGTAAGCAGAACAGCAAGAGACGTGGGTCTCCCTGTTGTGCTTACATATAAGAGCATCAGAACATAAGTCAATGACTTCAGCATATTTGCTGACAATATTTATTATTCAGAGGCTTAATTTCACTGTATTATTTTTTCCTCCCCGTTCCTGATTTTCCACCTCTGGGAGGATGTAAGAAAATGCAGATCCCTGAGCTGACATTGTCTCCATTGAAAGTTGAGAGGTACACTACTGTTACAGCACACATGGTGAATGCACTCAGCAAAATCAAACAAAACCCAAAGCAAAATAAAACCACCCCCACCCCTCACCAAACCCAAGCAAACCCGTGCTGTGTCACACGCATGCTGGGCACAGAAAGCAAGCTGTGACAAACAGAAGCCATGGCAGTGAGCCTGCATCTCACTAACCTCTCTCACTGGCTTTCCAGGGGCATTTCTTCCTTTAGGAACAGAGAGAGGAAGTGGGATATATATCAGCAAAGAAAGGGAAAAAACCACACATGAACATATATTTTATACTATAAAGGACACTTCAATTTCCATTTAGATATTTAATATTAAATAAAAATGCTTAAAGACAGACTAAAAGTGCACTGAAATCCACCAATGATTCTGACCTCATTTATTCAACAACAGTTCTGTCACCTGTGGCTTGGTTTATCACAAAACACTTGAAAAAACCACCAACCCCAACTTACAGGTCTTTCAGTTGAGAATAACAATTGCAGAGAAGATCTGAATTCACTTTCTGAGCATCCTCATTTCCTCAAGTGGAGTACTTTTGGTAATCAGTGTAAGCAGTAAAATTATTTTTCCCAACGTCAAATTAATTTATCCAAGCACTTTACACTGTATTATGGCCTACATACATTGAGGTATGCACTAATAAATATACAAGTATGTGAACACACACACACTGGTTTTTTACACCTAGAGCTGTACACAGGAAAACAACATGCTCACATTCAAGATAAATATATTCCAAAATACGTATGCAACATGCTCATCTGCAAGCATAGTAAAACTAAAGGGGCAGAGGGAGAAAGAGAGAAAAAAAAGTTCAAATAGAAAGAGAAAAAAGGAAAAGTATCACGTTCAAGAACTGCCAAAATGGAGGAGTTAATAGTGGGTTTATCTGAAAAGATGTTCCTAACAAGCCTTCATGGAAGCCACACTTTGATCATGCTGATTCTTCTCAAACACTTCTCACAGCATTTTTTTTTTAAACAAACATAGCCAGGTGTCAATCAACAGCCAACACTCCCTTCCCAACACACGGCCAGTGACAATAAGACACTTGCTGTCTCCAGAAGCAGTGTCCTCCTGTCACACCACTACCCACACTGGCAGGGCCAGACTTGCAGTCTGAGGTGAGAAAGTCACTGTGATAGATGCTGTTCAAGAAAGACGATGATCTTTGCCCCAGAGCTGCTGCAAACGATGTAATTGTAAGCAATGTATGAGACCACAGGGAGAGAGACAGATACCTATGGGAGAACATGCTGGTCACAGTAACCTAATTGCTACCGAGTTTTTCTCTAGGTATGGAAGCCTGCAGGAGAAGGGAAAGCAGGCAATAAATAGCTTTGCAGGTACTTTACAAATTGCAGAACAAGGGTCAACAGTAGAACAGAGCTGGCCAGAGGCAGGAAAGCAGAGCAGGAGATGGCAGAGGAAGGGAATGGCATCACTGACTGCCACGGGCCACAGCCACGGCTCAGCCACAAATTCCAGGCAATGGAAAGGGCTGGGGCAGCCTCTGAAACCTGGACAGCAAAGGTTACCATTTATTGAACACAGGAAGTTTCATTCCCTTCCCTTCCTGCCCCTCTCCCTCTCCACAGCAGCCCACTTACTATCAGAAACGACAATAACAGGTTTGATAATAACATGCTCTGCATGTCCCTGGGTTTTTATTCTGCTCCTTAGCGGAGCCTGGACTGTACCAAACGTGCTGGTGGTGGACAGAGGCACCAGGTCTTGATGCCCAATCCCTTCACTAAGGACTCCATCTTGCAGGTCTGCCTAACTCTCTATGACATGTGCCTACAGAGCCTGCGACCTCCTCTGGCTCTTTTATCAGGAGTTATGAATTCTCTAAAACATGCCTTCTGGGAGGGAATCTCTCACCAATATAAATCATGCAACAGCAAATCCTTGAAGATGTAAAATCCGTTGCATGCTTTGGTCGTCTGGGGAAGAGCCCCAGAGTTTAGGTCAGCAGGTGGTCTAGCTAAGGACTCCAAGGAACTGCAGCCTGGTACAGCCTGGTGTGCAAGAGTCCTGGGGCAGGAGGGAGATCCAGCAGGTGACAGTTTAGCTTGGGTCAAGAAGAGAGAAGGAACTGCCCACATGCAAAATACTGGATCCTTTTGGAGGTCTTAAGAAACGCCTACCTGTCTGGACAAGCACCTACAACTGCAGCTACACAGTGTTTAATTTAAATGTACATGAGACAGAGTGGATTCTGCTTGAAAATTAATGCATTTAAAGGTAACTGGGATAGCTCAGCACCACACAAAACAGCTGGTGAGGACAGTCTGTGGTGAGTAATCAGCCCTAGAATTTGTTAAATGCAAAAAAGAACAGTGCTACTACAGCAACAGCTAATTTCTGCTGGAGAAGATTAAAAAGGGTTTAATGGATTTTACGTTATTTCCTTCTTTGCATATGAATGAATGCGTGTTTCTAAGTTTTAAGGCAAAGAGTATGGTTTGGCATAAATTGCAGAGGAAGAAGATTGTCTATACTGCTGCAGTTCTTAAAATCTGTGTCCTATAAGGCATCAAAACACTGATACGTAATCCATGGTTGCCTAATCATCTATTATTCCTGCTCAAATCAAGATTTCCTGCTCTTAAAAAATAGAAGAGTTTTTCTTTCTTCTTCTTTTTTTGGAAAGCTACATGACATTGTATCACAGGCAAAGGCACACAATTGGGCATCATAAAACATGGAAGAGCTAGTCCTCCCCATCACCATTCCATCTGCAGCTCTAGAGGCTCAGCCAGATCAGTACTCTGTGCCACAAGGGAGTGATGAGGGATCTCAGTCACCCAGACTCACTGCTGTGGGATGCAGGACCACAGCACAGACAAGGTGATACAATCCAGAAGGGGCCAGGATATCTCAACTGGAAGAATATTTCCAGAATACCTTACAGTATAAACTCCAGGGTACTCTTCCACTGATTCAGTAAGGTGTGAAAAGTATGTATCATTTTGCTGTCACAATAAGAGAAACTGCGTTATTTGCAGTGCTGAAAGTTGCTAGCTCCACTTAGGACGTTAGTCCTGCTCATAACAGAGCCTGGTTGATGCAAAAGTGAGAGAAGAAAATGTGACTGGTGTGTTTGAATGTGACTGAGATAAAAAGAAAACTTCTAAAAAATGGTGCTATTCTTAGTGCCATGATGCCCATGCTGTGGGGTCTTGTAATTTCGCTGCACAAGACCACATCTGTGTTAAACAATACTATGCTAAACAGTGAGTACTGATCTCTCTCCAAATGTTTTCATGTTATGTCATGTCCTCTTAGCTCTTTTAAGCCATCATGCTCTCATTTCTAACCACTTCTTGGCTCCCACATCTTCATTATTCCCCAGCAAGAGCCTTGCATTGAAATCTTGGAAGTGCTCTTTCCAACTTCAGTCAGCTCAAGAATTTCTGCCCCTAAATTCCTCTCTGAACATCACTCACAGAAAGCAGTCACCATGGAACCACAATTGCAAACCTCAGCCTGGTCCACCATGAGACCCACCAGAAGTGGTACAACTTTTTTGTCCTCGGTGCTGCAGAAGAGATGAATTCGGCTTTAAAAATACTACCCTGCCAATCTTGCTTTCTAACTGTGAACCAATTCCCTGGAGATTTAGTAGTTTGGGCACAAATACAGCGTGAAAATGTTTTCCTCTGCGGCCTATTATCAAGCAGGGTCAAATAAACCACTGAGGTGGTATTTAATGGTAGATTTCCACTAAATGTCAGACCTCTGGCTTTGACATCTGTTTTGAGTTAGCACAGCAGCTGTTTGAAGCAGCTGCAGCAGTTGTGAATTTGCTGGGAGCAGCAAAGTAAAAGAGGAATGGATGGGAAACCTTGTAGATTAAAAGGAAAGAAAAATTCCTTAAGGACGGCAATCATCAGGTATTCAGCAGAATTTCTCTCTCCAAAAATGAAACAGCTTTTGGCACCAACAGCCAGCTGTGCAAGGAGTATGGAAGCCCTGTGCTCCTTAGGAAATGCCAAGAACTGCCAAAAGGTTAAACTGAAGAAACAACAAACAAAACCCCTATAAAAGGTATATAGTACACAAACTATTGCATCTGAGGTCTGCTTATGCAGGTCTATGACACAATTTGTTTTACACATGCTTCTCTAAAATACATTCAAAATGATGCTATGAAGCCTTGATGCTCTTTTAGAAACAACACTATGCAGCAAAAGCTTGGAAAATACCATAATCATAAGGAATCTATCTCCAGCTGAGGGACAATTAATTACTACTACATTTTACTGCTTTGTTTCAGAAGTCCAAAATAAGAGCCGCTACTTGCTTCAGTAAACTGCTTTCCAGCCTGAGCAAATCTTACTCTTCAAGTGCTTTTGACAGTATGTAGACTAAATATTTTGCCATTAATTTATATCCTGCAATGCTCAATTACACATCTGTGCACCCAAGCACAGAAATTCAGTCCTTTTCTCTCTTCACTGCTTATTCAGCTTTTAACTTTTCTCCCAACCAAAGCTTCCAGAGTCCATTTTGCTCTTGTGACACTGTTCTGCACTCCTCCAAGTTGCTGTTCTCCTACTGGCAATAGGACACCCAGAATCATGTCCCTGATTCAAAAGGCATGTCACTCTCTATGCTGTGACATGCTGGATATTTAGCTTGAAATTTAACATGCTTGTTACAGGACACGAAGAAACCAGATTTCATAGAATCATTTAGGTTGATAAGACTTTTAAGATAACTGAGTCCACCCCAGCACTAACAATTCCACCAGCTCCTGTATCACAACCCATTTCTGAATGTCAGACTGAGATGACTGTTTCTTGCATCTGACAATTTTTTAATTCTACTTAATAAGAATCAATATAAGAAAATGTATTCCTTATGGATTTGTGCTCAGTGTTTGTTTGGTTTTATTGTTCTGTTTCCCAAATACCTACTTGAGGTAGGTATTCTACCTATACCTTGAGATTCAATCCAACTTGTAATGGAAAGAAACAAAATTTGACTTGTACCACACCTGAGTCCTCACACTCAGCTCTGTTCTCAGGCAGCTTTGCCAAAGTGCTTTCACTTTTTTGCAATTACACTTTGATCTTTTATTATAGATTAAAAACCTGAGATACAGATTTCTACCTCTCAACAGCAAAAAGGTTCCTGATTCAGTAGTTTGTTGAGACCAGTCAACTCTGCTTCCTTTTCTTCTTACTTAGTCTTGTAAATGATAAGTCAGATCCCTGATGCCTGTGGAATCTGACTGACCACAAAATCCTTCATGCCATAGTGAAAGTTTACATGAGGTTGAGGCAAATCCGTTGTGGATGTGAGCTTTGTGTATGTGGGGATCAGTTGACTATAATTTAATTGCTAAAATTGGAACAGAAGAAAACTTCAGTAACAGAAGTTTGCATGAGATCTCAGCAAAGCTGACAATGTCAGTAGCCTTCTGTATCAACCAGTGAATGGAAATCCATCTGCACTGGTTGTAGGATGAACTGTTTCTTACAGACAGCCTATTCAGACCACTGCTATACCTCAACCAAAAGTAAAAACACAAACCTGGCATTCATGCAAATGTATCAAAAGATACATGAAGAACACAGAAATCTGATTGTTCATGTTTGGTGAATATTTTAACACATGGGCTATCAACATCTAGACACATACTATTATGCAAGATCTCCTAAATACAACATATTTACACAAATGCTGGTCACTGATAAGAAAACTGTCTATTGCAATCTCATGTACACAGCAACTTTTAAAATAAAAATAAGTCCATTTTTATGTTCATATGAAAGATTTTTCAGCTGTTGTCTCTCATAATATTGAGACAAAATGAGGGCTGGACATATAACTTTTTCACATAATGTTGAGAAGAATACAGTCAATTTATTGGTTTAGATTTTCTTCAATGAGATCTTTCTAAATGGTTGCATCTTTTGATCTATAGCATGAGATCTTATATGGTTTTTCCTGCCTTCTTTTCCACTGCTCACAGGTGATGTCTGGTGAGAGCTGAACTTGCCTTGAAACCAAAGAATGGAGAAATCTGGGCTCTGCTGAAGGTCTAGTGCAATGGTTAATGCATTTCTCTACTGAAGAAGAACCTCTAGGTGATGTGTGAAACCTGTGCAAAAGGGCCTGTGAAAAGTCTATGCCCCAACTGAAATCCATTTAACAGGCTGCCAATAGACACTGGGACTTTCTCTTGCCAAGAGATTTATGTCTGAGCCTTCCTTCGCAGCAACAGGCAATATCCCAAACTTCCCATCTCCTGCTAGGACTCTAAGCCGTTTTTCTTGGCAGCAGAGCATTTTCTCTGGGCTCAGAAAGGAACTTCTTAAATGAAAAAAGGTTGAACAAATAAATCCCAGTAACACAAACTGATTATCTTTAGCAAACAACAGGAACGAGCGAAATGGAAACAAGTGAACGAAATGCTGTAGCTGTGCATACAAGTGCAGCCCATGCTGTACAAACAAGGAGCCCACTCATTTTTCCTCCATCCCTCTGGACCCACGTGCTACATGGTTGAGAACTTTGACTTAGAGCTTTAATATATTATTTCACATCAGATTCTTCTTGGAGAAAGATATGAACAGAAGAAAAATGTGCTAAGACATATAATGAAAAATAAATCAGCAAGGGGACTGACCAAAAAGGAGAAAAGCTGTGAGAAAAGGAACATGGAAAAAAGAAAGCAAAGAAAATGCTTGGAGAAGAAAGTATCATACAAACATTTTTTCATCCACATATCTAGCAAGGGCTACCTGTAGAGGCAGCTTAAGCTAAAGGAGGAGCAGGCTGCTTCTTCACTCTAAACAGGACAGGTTTCTCTACAGCTATTGTTAAAATGAAAACAAAGAGCAGCAAAAAACTGATACCAAAACAAAACCCCCTGAAACCATCAAGGAACAGAAAGCACTTCTTTCCTCTCATCTGCCATGGGCAGCAGCACTCACCTCTGGAGCTGGGGAAGGAGTTGTTCAGCTGCTCCATCACTTCCTCCAAACCTGTGCTTGTGTCCTGGGGAGGGCTGAGCAGCTCATCCTCACCTGCAAAGCAAATCCACACCATTGCCTGAGAGACAAAACCCTCTGCTAACAGTTTGCTGTTGCGTAAGTCCTTCACAAACCTAAGGCTGTCCATTTAATAAACACATTTTCTGCTTAGCATACAATCAAAGTTCCAAAGGTGAATTTTGTTGACTGTTATGTGCCTCCTTCTTTATAAGGATCTAAGTGAAATTAAACAATGAATTTGAAATAATTAACTCCGATTTTAATTTGTAAAAAGGGATTTAAGAAATAATGTACTCTGGTAGAAGAAGTAGGGTAAAATGTCTGCTAGCAACATTTAGTTCCATAAATGACACTCGTCGTTTCAGCTTCTCTTATTCTATTAATGGAAAAAGAAATTGCTGTTGTGAGTGCTGCTGTTGAGCAGCTTTCTAATAGTGCTGGATTCATGTTGGCACTGCTTTGCCTAGCTGCACAAATCAGTAGAAACCCAGATTCACATCTGCATCAGTATTAATATTCCTGACAGTTTAATTGCATCAGATTGGCGCTCCAAGAACACTCAATTGTACTGTAAAAGGGTTTAGCAGCAGTTTAATAAAGCGAAATACATTTCTCCCACTCAATAATTTCTATAACCTGATTATAGGGCAGCATCTTAATGGGAAATTCAATACATTTTACTTTTATTGGATTTTTTTTGCTCATGATTTCATATAATTAAAATCCACATGTTGTTTTTACTGTATATCCTAGCCCCCAATCCAAATAAAGCATCTGGAAAAAGAATACACCTAAAGGATATACTTTGAATGAGATTCTCCTTTTTTGCTAGATGTCTTCTATGCCTATTAAAACACAAAAGTAATTTTTGCCTGCAGTAATAACCACAATTTTGAAAATAACTTAATGACCCTTTATTCTAACATGTCTTGCCCTACTCAACTCAAGTAATAAACTCTGATTTTCTGTTAACATTTTTGTTCTTTAAACATTGAGATGCTCCATGCTAGTGGAAAACCTAGAAAAAGGGATACTAAGGGAACACTTCAGGGCTGCCTATATTCTGGCCAGGAGTTTCACAAGAGTTATTACTGACCAAGAGTGATTTCTCCCACTCCACTACAAGAGGTGGGGTAGAGTGTCTGCAAGAAGCACTTAATTTGTATAAATGATGGTCTTTGTATCAGCTTCTTTTATTCCATTAATGGTCTAAAAATAGTTGCTGAGACTGCTTGCAGTTTGTTCAGCTTTCAGCTGGTGCTGGTTCACACAAATCAACTCACACCATGAGTTACTTTCACATCACTGACAGAGGTGTCTTAGCAAAAGTGATGTCCTTCCAGCCTTTGCTGGATGTCAGGGTGAAAACTCAGAGCAAGATCTTGCTGCTTCTACCCAGGCTGAGGACTTTATTAGCCTGCAGAAAGTCTCCTGGCCCTAAAGAGCAGAAGAAGAGGGCGGTGGTTCTGCTGTCCTGGTCAAGGATAACTGAGGATAGGTACCAATTTCCAAATGTCCTTGTAAGTGCCGACACAAACCAAACTGTGTTGACTCTCAAAAATGCTGTATCTTTTATTTAAAATGCATTATTTACATCATTGCTCTGCTTCCCTTCACAATTCAAGAGTATTTTAAGCTGTGCTTCAGAAAGCTCTCAGACTAGCAAGCAAAGCCTTCTGGTGTGAAAGGAGGCTCGACAAACTGAATTAGCTGTGGTTTGTTAGCTTGGTTAGTAATTCTTTTTACAAGCTCCACTTCATGTTGCCGACACTGTGGCTTTGCTCAGTCTCAATACAATCATACTGATAACAACTCAACATCTCATTGTCCTTCCACATATCGGCTCCATCGAACAAATCAAATAAAATTAAGTCACGTCTAAATATTTGCTTCAAAAAGTTTTAGCAGTTTATATGACTCTATCATGTAAATTAATTAATGCCAGTCTTACAAGTTATATGGGAAAAATTTTATATTTAGGCAAATGAAAAGACGTACATTATTGTATTTTGTCCTACTGCAGGAAGACATAAGAAGCTACAAACTGCAAGACTTCTAGTAAGATGGCTAGGAACCACTTCCTTCCTATCTTTTCCTGAGTATTTTAATTAACATATTTTATGTGATGAAATTCATGACATTTCTTCAGAAAGCTGAAGCAAATTACTCCACTGATACATTTTGTCTCTCTTTGTATGCCATACATAGCAAAATATTTCCTCATTAGTAATATGACTAATGAAAAGTCCAAATTAAATTGCTGTTACCTGTGATTGTACTCTCATCCCCAGGATTTCACTTAAGCATTCCTAAAGGTACAATATATTTCACATTTTTTGTTGCAGGGCATATAGAACCCATCTTGTTTGATACTGGCACAGGCTGACATTATTGCTAACACTTGGAATAGGAAAAAAATCCCCCAAAAAGCTGCATTTGCCACCACAATAGCACTTGAGACACAGCAGAATGTCCCCTTCCATTCAATCTCTCACTGCCATTGACACTTTCACTAAAAGCAGTTAAAAGCAAAGCTCTCACTTAAGCCTCTAATATATATTAAATAAATTTCTGTGTATGAAGCTGAATATTATCATCACACTTGAAACATTATCTTGTTGAAGTCATGTAAGTGCGTTTGTTTAAAGATGATGCAACGATTAATTGCTTTTTTACTAGCAAAGAATCCTTACTGCTTCATAATAAATACTTTCTAATTATGTTACAGATAAGAAATCATGAAAATACTACAGAGCAGTTACTAAAATCACCAAAATAATAATTCCAGCCTCTAGCTACAGAATATTATTACTTAACCTTACTCCACAACTCATTTGATGTTCATTATCACATCTGATGTGATATTTAGAAAAGACACTAGATGAGCACTGCCTGTGACAGTTCAATCTTACTGACTGAGCCACAACATATTAGAAATAAGATCACATCAGTTAACATGGGGGTGACTAATAATACATCTAGTCTCCTAGCCATAATTAATGCTACGTACATTTAAATCAGTCATGCCTAACAACCAAAAGTCAGTTTGAATAAAATAGTTAGCTTTTCAGTGATATTTGTTTTCAGAAGTCAAGCCCTGGCTAAGCTTTGCGTTTAATGTCAAAATATCTAAGCTACTGTGCGCATTATGATCAAAAGCAAAAGCCCAAATCATAATGAATATAAATACCCAGATGACATTGAAGATCATTGCAAATGTCTACTTCATTCTCACTTGAACTAAACAGAAGTCTATTTTCCGTGTTTAAGCATTTTTTTTCTGGAAAACGGGACTATAATTATTTTTTATGAGAATCTGAACTTTGTTATCTTACCCATGGTTTCTGAAGTCTGGCTGCCAACTACACGAAGAAGCATTGGCTGACTGCTGCCTGACCTCTGCAAAGAGGTAGAAGGAGATGATAGTGTTGTACCATTCACCTTGGCATCTGCCTGTGGCTGAAAATTAGAAAAAAAAAAAAAAAGGAAAGAAGAGGTTGTTATTAACAGCTCACTACTTCCTATGTCTGTAATTTTTATTTATTCCATATATACACACAATTTTCTGTTTTTAAGTAAATATATTAATGCAACCAATGGATTTGAATTCTGAACAAAACAAGGAAGAAGACTAAATAAGAACACTGAAACCTCATTTCACATTCTCACTTGCAGCTTGTAGAACAATTTAATATTTTTCTCTGACTAGCCCATACAGACATGATTTCTTGGTATGTTGTTATTGATAATGCTTCACATTTGGAGAATGACTCTACAGAGACCTAGAAGAAATGCCTGAGGACTCACCTGCTCCAGCAGCTGCCTCAGCCTGTGCAGCTGTGATTCCAGCTGTTTGTTGTGATCCTCCAGGATCTGCATCCTGGCTTCCAGGCGGCCCTTGTGCTGGCGAAGCAGCTTGGCTTCTGCAATGAGCTCAGCATCCCGGGGGCTTTGCGGAGAGACCGGCATCATCTCCGGCGGGGACGGCAGTGGAGACAGTCCTTTGTGGTCATGCTGCTGCTTCAGACGGTCATACTCTGCTTGCAGGTTTCTGTTGGGAAGTGACAAGGAGGCCAAAGCTTTATGAAGCCGATCAGGCAGGTGCAGAGGATTACAAGGCACCTCCTCTTGTGTGGTGTGATGTGTTTAATTCCCGGGGGGGCAGAGGCTCACCCGCAGCACCTGCCTTTCCTTCTGCTGAATCCACACACGTGGGCTTACACCTTGCAGATCTGCATGGATCTGGTGTTGTACAGACCTGTGATGAAATATTGCCTAAAGGCTCTCTCTGCAGCACCAGAAGGCTGGCTGGACTCCAGACACCCTCCAGCAGCCCAGGTACGGTGTGTCCTGGGCTCAGCCCTCCCTCAGCTTCCTGTGCTTTATCCTTCCTAGCAGAAGTCAGACTGCCCCTGTTCACTTTCACGCATGACTACACAGGAGTAGTTAGTGCTAAAAGAGGACTTTGAGTGATCAAAACACTTCACAAACACTAACCAAAGTGGGTGCCACCTGGCCAGCCTATCTCTTTTACAGATGACAAAGCTCAGGGAGGCAGACACACAAAAAGTCAGAGCAGAAAAACACAGAACTCTGCTGTCATCAGTCAGGTCACATCACTCTCCTCTCTTCATATCTGCAACTGCATTTCCAGCCTAGGGCTAAAATTATCAACTTAAGGTGAGAAAAAGACAAATTACAGAGCCATCCAGTTAAATCAAACTGCACTAACTTTTGGGGCTATAATTTCCATCTTCATTTGGAATGTACTGCCGGGAGGTGCTGCAGTCTACTCTAACTTTATGGCACTGCTAATCTTTTCCTTTTATTCTGTAAAGGTCCAGTTTTTCCTCCAGTGAAACACTCCATAGATTAATATGATCTATAGCGGTCCACATTAAAAAAAAATCTAACAAGCAGGAAGAGTACAGAAGGTAAGAAACTGAAACCTTGTTAGGGATAACACAGTCCAAAGCCACAAAAATAGTAACTTGTAGCAGAAACTTCATAAGCAAGGGAGGCCTAACAAACTGCACTGGGATTTTGTTGCTGTGATGTTCCTCTACAGCTTCCCAGAGGGGAGAAAAGTGGCTCAACACTCTGGTAACTCGTCTCTGCTTACTCATCACAAGCAGTGACCCAGATTTTAATTTTACCAACTTGCTCTTATTTGAGGTTGTGAGAAAAGGCATCTTTTGCCAGTTCTGCCTGCAAACCACAATACACACTGACAGTTTGGTCTGGAAGCTTAATAGCACCTCAGAAACCTCCAAGTAAACTTCATTAAGCTCTGAAGCACTTCTAAAGCTCTGTTGTTGTGACCAGGAAAAGAACTAAAGCAGTATGCATCAATTCACATGGGTGAGAAAGCAATGCCAAGGACAAAGACAGGCTACTGATTGTTCTTCAAAGGTCCCCATGCTCCTCAGCGGCTGCATAACAGGTAAGTCCGAACCTGGGACTGTGGCATCCCCCACAACATCCCTAAGGGATGTCTGACCTACACGATCCCTCCTCTGCAGAAGTTTTAAAAGGTTAAAAAAAGGGGACGATCATTCTTAACTTCGGGTTGTTCAAAAATTCAAGATTTCCTTCTCTAAAACCCACACTATGAAGAGGGTTTGTTCAAATGAAGTTATTTTTTTAATGAGTCGATGAAAATTATCTGGAAAAAAAAGACAGGCTATCTATACTGGATATGTAGACATAGTCATATAAGTTATGCCTTCTGCATGACTTAATGTCTTCTGATACTTCTCGCTGAACAAACTGGTGAATAATTAATAAAAATACAAAAGGGAATAGGAATGAACATGACAAGAGTATCACACACGGTCTTATTGCTTACTAAAGCTTACACAGGGTTGATCATTAAGCGTGTTTTTCACAAAGCCTGTAGATAGTGGCTATCACTATCCCATGAGGAATTTCCCAGACGTATGATACAGGCAATAGTCTATAAACGGCAGACTCAAAAGTTTGAAGCGCTGTAAAGCAAAAGATAAAACATCACCCTCAGGGCAACTAAATAAATGCACTTGGTCATACTTACAACACAACCAGATACCTTGTTACAAAGAAATCTGCCATTATCGCCTCTATCAATATAGAGAAGTTCTTCCAGCAACTGTGGTACTGAAATACAAGTAAGGACCAGGGACTAATTCAAATAAAAATGCCCTCATGTCTGATAAAAAAAATAGTTTAAAAACCTTTCTGAAAGCCTACAGAAAAAAAGAGTAATGTAAAAGATACTGCATATTATCCAAGCAGAGGTATGTCTGAATTTGGGAGTTCTGTAATTAAATGCTGCAATATTGTTGGAACAAAGCAATGTCATTTTGAAGGATGCTTGTGGGCTTGCCCAGTGCACCTGTATCACTGAGTTTTCCAGCTGCACCTTTTCAGTCCAGCTGCACAGTACTTAGTCCAGAGAACTGGGATGCATCATAGCTTCAGAGCCATAGGAGTGATGCGGAGCGCAGTCGACCAGTAATATCATAATAGCTGGGATCTAAACATACAGCAATGATGATGTGTATTAACAAAGGGGAAAAAAAAGCTAGAAAATAAGAAAAGAAGGAAAGAATTTAGAACCTGCTGTAAGAAAATCCCAGGAGGGAACAATTAGCTTTTACTCCTACCTCTGAACAGTTTCAAGCTGTGTGTTGAAAAAGGACTGCTGCTGTCAGCGAGGCACCCAAAGCACTGCCCACAGCCCTCCGTGTCTGGAGGAAAGGAGCCCTCTGACACTTTCAGCATAAAATGGGACATAAGAGAACAGGGAGATAAAAACATAATCCTCTCTAAATGAATGCAACTGAGCAAGCACGGGCAGTACTTGGAAACCCAGCCGCCCTCCACCATAGCTCAGGCTGGGTGACTTCTACATCTGGCTGTGACAAACACACAATGCTGCCACATCCTCTGATCACTGTGAAAATGAACCCTTCTCCAGTAAGAGAATATTAAAGAACCCCAACACATATATTCCATTTACGATGCCTGCAACTCTTTGAGGCATTCATGAACAAAAATAACAGAAGAAGCATGCAGTGTAACCTTGATTTATGCAACTGTAAAGAGCTGGGTAGTAAAGAGCTCATGAATTATTAATCACATCTATCACTGGCAGCATTAACTGCCTGGTGGCAGAAATCCTAGCGGACCCCACTTGCTGAGTAGTCCTCTCAGAGACAATTGAGAATTTGTGAATTCATGTTACTTCTCATCTCCCTACAGAAAATCAGTGGTCTGAGGAAACAGACAAAGCTGGTAACTGAACCACCTATCCCCCCCTCACTAGGCTGACAATGTTTACTCATGATGCTTCACACTTAGAAGATCTAGTTCCCCTTCTTCAATGCCAAAACAAATACCAAAAGGAGCCACAGCATGTTTAGAAATGCATCACTTTCTCGCTATTGGCAACTGTACAGAAGGAACTTCTTTGAGCAGGCCATTCATCAGTCTTCAAATTTGAAGGAACTCCATAGCTACACTGAAACAAGGCAGCTTTGAGATTCGGGATGTTAGTGCTGCTCTGGTGGCACACAGCCCACTGTGTTCCCAGTGCAAGTCAGGAAAGCAAAGGAAAGGCAAATAGCTGCGGCTGGAGATCTCATTTACTTAGTTCTTGTTACAAGACATCTAGGAGCTGGGAGGAGAAGAGAACACAAGAGAAGTCTCTCTCTTATGAAGTACGTCAGTGACCTTGATTCAACAAAAATATTAGGAAACATTCACTTCCTTTAGTCATTAAAATAGCAGGAAAGAATTTTTAATCTTTGCAAAAAGTTCTGAGTTTCTGTCAATACAGAACCACATGCTTTCTTTTTAATGCTTGAGCAGTACATCCTAGTCAGTACTACCTATTCTACCACAATGTAGTGCTTTGGACGGACAACAAAAATTTGTCCTCTCTGTCTCTGAAATACATTCACTCAAGGAAATCTCAAAATGTTTTTGAGAGGGCTTTATAATTAGATTTTCCTTTATATTGAAATATAATAATAATGCCTTCCATAACAACATTACCTTTGGTCTATTGAATACACAAGAAATGTTCTCAACACAACACATGTGATCCAAAACTCAGCATAAGCCTGAAGGTCTAAAACTCAAATGAAACATTTTCAGCAATTGAAAATATTCTTTAAAATGTTCACATTTTAACAAATGTAAATTATTTAGCAGTCAAATCTTAGGCATAAATTATTTAAGGAAGTCATACTTACAAGCTACCAAAGCACCAAGGTCTTAAAATGCTAGCAGATAAATAATGAATGTCTAACAAGAGCTCCTTGGAATTGACAAAACCCCCAGTCAGAAGCATGTCACAGCTAGGTTAGTTTATAAGTCAGATAATGCATTTCAGAAGAACTCGAAATAGGCAACAGAGCTTTTTAAACTGTCCAAAAGCAAAACCTCAGAATTACAATTTCAAGGAGTCTTTTTCATTTAAGTAACAAGTCAAGATGGAAATATTCGGAGACGAGAAACTGCAGCTGAAACCCAAATGAAGGTCAGAATTCATAAGCAGCTCAAAAGAGATGAAGCAAAACAGAGAAGGGCTTTTTTGAAAAGCAGGGAAGTGTGGAGAGTGGAAGAAAAAGAGAAATGACAATGAAGTGCTCTGAATATCGTAGTACTGCTTCTTGTTGGTACTTGATGCAGCTTTCCCAGGAGCTGCTGAGAAGTGACTGCATGTGCTGACTCTTACTGTAAAACTGTACAAGATAAAGCAGAGAGCTAAATCTTCATTATCAAAAGCCTTTGGCAACCACCAAAAAAGGTTTGCACAAACTCAAAGGAGGAGAATGACTAGAAAATAGAAATCTAAAGCGACAAGACTGTTTTTTTTAAATGTAAAGAAGTTACATGAATGGTTCCTGACTGACCCTGTCTGAACAGCTTATTTTTCTGAACAGGAACCAGTGTTGAATCCATAAAATCACGGATATCTGGCTGTGACAAGCTATCAGGACAAGAACTTGTTTGCTTTTCAACAGCTACTTTACTTTTTAAGTACAAGTTATTTATAGCAGTTTGCAGAGACAAAAGTCATGATTTTGTCATAATCAATGAAAATCACAGCAGTGTGACCTCCACACTCCCACAGAAAACAGACCTCTCTGTTCCTGCTGTATTGAGAACTGCAGCACCCATAAAAGGTGAAGTTGCCTGTGGTGGCATCACTTCCATAACTGTGCCTCCAGTTGTACAAATGAGAAAACAACAGGCTATAACCAAGCTTACAGTCTACAGCCCTTGTTTAATTCATCATTGTCAAACTTCGAACCAGGTACTTTTAAGGTGTAATTCCTGTCAGAGATCTTTTACCATATTATTTCTCATCATTAGTTGCTATATTAAATAAAGCCCATGCTAAAATTCAAGGCACTCTGAGAAGGACTTTTTAACCTGTTTAGCTATCTAGCTCCAGGTTACACTACTTTTCATACGCTACCTTTCTAATCTAATACTAGGCTGCTTTAAAATTCATCCTCCTTTCTGGTGGGCAGCTTATTTTGTATACAGACAGAAAAGCATTATGGTGTTTTTTCTTCTTCCATGATTCACTACATAATGCTGTTTAAAAAACAGTACTCATCTCCCGAAAACTAAGCTATCTTATTATCTGTATTATACTAGTTACCAGATATGTCAAAATACGGATTTTCCTCCACTTTATGTGCTTTATGTGCTATACAGTAGGAAGTTCGTGGTTTGTTTCAAACAAAATCTCACTGCTGTTGAGTGAGCAAGAGCTTTAGTTACTACAGCTTTCTGTATGGAACACTTTCCTCATCCTTGATGCCTGCAGATCCTCCACATTTTCCCAAATCCTCTGATAAGAAGTGATGGAGCCACTGTAATTGATTAGTACCATCCAAAGAAGACTTATACATGGAGATAAGATCTATGACACTGCCAACTCTTGCATTATTTCCTTGACATGCCTGAGGTAAATGATTACTGCATTAAACTCTCAATGTAAACAGAAGTACCTAGCTCTTAAAGAAGCAAGAAAAAAAGAGCAAGAAAAAGCCTCTAGACTGTACCATAAAAGCTCAAGATAGTAGAAGCCAAACAAAACCATGGTTTTTTGTAGAACTAAATGATTTCTATCATACAGTCTGATTTTGGTAGTTTGCAGTTGCAATTACACATCTACTGTAGAAAGAGGACTGCTGTGTTGTGATGCCTCAAGTATCCAGTTGGGGTTTTTGATGGTGATTAATGAAGATAACTTCAACTAAATTTGAAATTAGAAGTAAATTATACTTGGCATTGAAAGACAAAAAAATGGTAACAAGCAACACCAAACAAACAGAATGAAAAGAGAACCCAACTTTTACTGACTTAAAGTACTTATTCTTTGGGAGAAAATGCAAATTTATAACTAATTTTATTTCTACAAATACTACCAAACTGAATTCCAAATAACCATACAGTGTAATTATTTCACAGATATTTTACTTCAAATGCAGCATCTGGTGGTATAACCCACCTGTTTTCCTCCTCCAGGTCTGCGAGGATTCTCTCCAGTTCCCCTCTTTCCTCACTCTCCAGAGAAATCAGAATCTGGGCAGGGCTTCGGGGCTGGCTCAGTGGGGACTCCTGGTTCAGACTTTGGCAGTAGTGCTGGATTAACAAGTGTTCATCATCGCTGGAAAAGAGAGAAAGGATAAAACACGCTGTTCCCTTCCTTCTTTTTAACTTCACAGTGAATATGAAGAGATGATTCACTCCCAGTCTTTCATTTCTTACAAAGAGATTTGCTGAACTCTTTGTAACCAACAGCAGAGCAGTGTACCTTAAAGCAAAATCTGCTGACCCGTTTCACTTAGTCTCTGGCAATGTTCCTTCTCTGCAGAGTCCACCTCTCTCCTCCTCTGCTTCTCAGATATTTAAAACCAAGTTTGCAACAGCTGACAACCTCAGCTTTCCTCTTCTGCCTAACTTCAATCAGGAAGTTGCTTGGAAAAAACCAGCTAACCCATGCTGCTTGATCTGTGTTGTGGAAGGGCCATTCAAGCAAAGGCAATGGATTTATTTTTGTACCTACAAACTCTACTTATGTAATAAATATGTACTGTATGTATGTTCTTTTTTCTAAAAATTGTATTTGAAGTAAACAAAAAAACCATGGAACTAATCTAAAAAAACATGCTATTTTTCACTCAGATGGGTTTCTTTTTAAAATTAAAAGTGATGTATACAGTCAGAATACAAATATATTTGGGTTAACATGTATTATCTCTTTCTTTATTTCTATTGCCCCAGAAGCTGTCTGGCATTTGACACAGAAACACCTCAAGAGGAGGAAAGTAAATCCAATTCTGAAGGCCCTGATCACTTCCCAGAATTACATGGATTGTTTTACGTGTGGTTCAGGTGCTATGGAGATGCATCCAGGCCCTAAGCTATGCAACTAGCCCCAGTGTTAACTGTGAGAAACCATGAAAGGTTTCCCTTAACACTACAAGACAGGGGCATTAAAAATGACACTGCTGTTGGAAATTTTGTCTAACAAAATAATTCAGTCTAGGTTTTTTCTTGTTATGTTTCTAGACCAGAATTTAACAGGCATTTTGAACAGCTGTTATTGTTCAAAAATTATAATTTTCCTTGTTTCCATTTGTTCCTGAAAATGTTAATGATGCCATTTTATGACTGCAGGAGTGCCAAAGCAATACAGAGCACATTAACATGAGTTCATAAAAGAGAAGTATTAATTTTTCACAGAAGGAAATGCTTGCCAGTTCCTAAATTTATACTTTTCATGAAACGCTTCAACTGTGATTTCCTTCAAACCATTGCTTTGCATTTATAAATATTCTTAGGGATCTTAAGTGAATTAACAGTGAACGAGTGGCATAACTATTGCAATATGTCACTTTACAAGCATACTCTTGTTCTGTGATTTTCAGCCTTCACATACTTTTTATACATAATTGCAGTGACACTACAGAAGGAAATGTTTTGTGATTTTTATCTATATTGTATATATATGCTATGTTTTTATTTCCCACCTTCCTTGTCTTCATCTATCACTCTACCTGCATTTATTAGCCCAATAATCCAAACCCTGTAAGAACGGCAACAAATAACATTTAAGCATAATGTGACATACAAAACGGAAAGAATTACAGTTGTAAATTCATGGTAAGCTTTAATTTTGCTGCAATTTGTATCTACCTGGATAATATTTCTTCCAGAATTCAGAATGTACAGATTTGTTCTCATTTTAATAGTACAAACTGAGTAACAAACTTGGATAGTCATTGGTTAACTTGTCAACTGAAACATACTAATACAACTTCTAATTAATCAAAGAATGAACTGAGCAGTAAGACCAAAATGTAATACAAGAGATACTGTGTATACAAGATTTGTGTCACAAGAATATTGAAATATTTCAGTGGATAAAACAAAATTCTGTCTATTATAGCATTACTACTATTCATAAGGATACAAAATTAACATGCAACTTGAAAACAATTTTCATTAACTGCATGAAACTATATCGACATTACATATATACCAGTTTTGAGGTGTCATTTTAACTTTCCCTTTTCGACCAATATATTAGAACAATGTATTTGGTTGTACACAGCTTTTTCTTTCAAAAACGGCAGGCAACAATCCTGCCAAGCCAAGAGAGAAACTAGTTTGAAACAAAGAAACAGCTTTATCGCTATCCAAGAATATCTCACAGGCTCAGAATCAACCTCTTTAAATGCTGATTTAGAATCTCAGATTAAGTGAATGAAAACTTCCCAGAGTACTGTGCTTTAAAGAAACGCTACAAATTTAGATTCTGTCTGAATTTTCAAACATGCCAAACGTGCTTCTATCCTGTCTTCAGAAACATTACTCACAGTTAGTTCCCTAGTTCTATGTCCTTTCATTCTGAGAATAAACAAGATCAAGAACATCATCAGTGGAGGAATATATTAACATGTCAGAAAACCACAAAAAGGGCTCAATGTGACATTAGATTTAACTACTTTTCAGCATTTAAAACTTCTACTCATGACTTTTCATTTGAAGTAGTACAATGAATGCTTGTCAGAGATCTGTCCAACTTACAGTTTACTACTTCTAATATTCCATGGTCAGGATGAGTCCCTCCTGGCTTACGCTTGCAGTGCATTTCAGGTATTCGTAGACCAAAGATTTCTGTTTAGCCTCAGTAATGTTTGGAATGACACTTTGCCCACACCAACATTTTCTAGCTTACAGCAATTTAACCAAGACTAACCTTGCAGTACAGATAGAAGGGTTTTCTCTTTATCTTTGTCCTTAAAAAACATCAGATGATTAGGATTTTTTCCTAGTAATATGGAAACTATTTGCTGAATAAATCAGTAATTTTTGAAACTTCTACTCATGACTAATTTTGAAGGTATCAATCATTTGTTGTATAAATTTGATATCAACCTATAAGCCATAAATCTAGGCCTATGATACAAATTGAAAGGACATGAGTTCATTGTTAAATTGAACCAGATGTGGTACTTGGCCATGCAAATTCAGCATTACAAAATTTCATTACGTGTTAATAACCTTCCCAAGAAAACACATGTCAAAACTGGTAAAACAGCCTACTTACATGCTCTCATTAGGTGAGATACTGTCATTGAGATAAGAACCATTGGTGTTCTCCATTTCTGCTAGCCTGTGGAAAAATAAACAAGACTCATTAAAACCAATTATGTTTTCCAGAAAATTCATCTGCTCTAACATTCTGGAAAGAATTAAAGAGTGTGATGTTTTTGATGAATTTGAAACTCAAATTAGCTTACACTCACTTGTTCATTACCAAATAGTTTTGCAATAAGCTATTGCAAAAGATTGTTTGTTTGTTACAATGACCTGGCTAAACTCACATCTAAGTTTATATTCCACTCCTCTTGATTAATTAATTCCACAATCAAAGAAAAGCCTTAAGATGCCAGGGGATTACACAAATTGCTTTGTACCTGGCAATATCATCATCAGAACTAACGATCAGTCATTTCTCATTGGTTTTCACACTCAGCCCCTCCTAAACATCCTGCATAATTCAACACCTTTCCTGATTAAGTGATATTGGGGGAGAGAAAGAGAAGGCCGGAATAACCATTTTTCATTACCCCGATCCTTGCAAAATCTACTTGCTTAGTGTAAAGGCATTTTTATATTTGCGCAATTGACCCACTTTTTGATTTTTAAGAGCAGTATGAAAGCAGAGAAGTGAACTAAAGCAGCAATATAACACTACTATAATCCTCCAAATCAAGGAAAAATTCTGTTTGTGGTATTTCATGAGATGAATATAGTGTATATGACACTTACATATAGCGTAATGACATATAACTAATGTTATAAGTGTCATTATAACATTATAATGAGACTTCAGATTCATATAAGACTTTGGAGGTTTTTGCTATTCTCATTTGTTCAACTACACCAGGATCCTTATTAAAAACAAAACCCTATGCAAAATCATAGAATGGTTTGGGTTGGAAGGGACTTTTAAAGGTGATCTAGTCCAACCCCCCTGCAATGAGCAGGGACATCTTCAACTAGACCAGGGGGCTCAGAGCTCTGTCTAATCTCACCCTGAATGTTTCCAGGGATGGGGCATTCACCACCTCTGTGGGGAACCTGCTTCAGTGCCTCACTACCCTCATTGTAAAAGTTTCTTCATTATATCTAGTCTGAATCTATCCTCTTTTAGTTTAAAGCATTATCCCTTGTCCTATCACTACAGTTCCTATTAAAAAGTCAGTTACTGAGTGCCCAGCTTAAGGATGACCCCACAGAACCTAAAGGCCACTTCTGACCACACAAGTGCTCTGGCATGCAGGTTAGAAAAGGCTGGTTAGTAGCAACCAAAGACAATGCTCGGCATCCCAGAGCCTGGAAAGCAAAACCCCAAATTCTGTGTTTCTTTAAGAAGTGCTCAGGTAGCTGCTAGTCCTTGGGCTTTTTTCTCTTTTAATCATTTTTTATAGAAAGATCTGCCTAACATCCAGCTGGTCTCATACCTGCTAGCATAATGTTCAATGCGTGAATGAGTATCATCGTGTGAGAGCTGAGGGGACGAGGCAGGCCTATAAGGCAGAAAACACTGATTAATCACAAACAATACCCCTTTAAAAGTAAAAAGACACTTAGCCATGCCTATACCCTCACACCTCTATGCCTTATGCTACATTTGATAAACAGCAAGTTTTAACTCCAGGCGCTGTGTGTGCCTCCTCAAGCCACAGGTGCAATGTTCTGTGGTACCACACCAGGAATTTTGACCATTTTGCAATCCGTCTGCTGTCACGACTCTTCTTCACACCAACTCCCGATGAAGACTTTTCCAAAGGATTTATACAAGAGCTTTCACCCTGCTGTACCCTGCACACCTGCCTCCTTCATTGGCAATTCTGCTTCACATGCAGCCCTGCATTGGCTGCCAAAGTCCTGCTGGGAACCTCTTCTCTATTTCTGCCCTGCTCCAGTGCCTGCTTCCAGCACATCCCATTTAAAAGAGCCTTTAAGGACTACTCCACAAGCAGCTAGAGGTTAATACAAGAAACATACAATATCTGAAATGAGCCTTTAATAACACACTGCAGGCACCGATGATTTTGCCTAGTGTCTTTCCAGTTGCCATCTGAACTGTAGATCAATGTGTTATACAGGGAGACACTATCAATTATTTTGGGTTTTCTGCCTGACAAATTAGATGGCATGAGGTCCCCTTCACTTTTTTTGTGCACAAAAACAATCCATGGGACTTTTCTCATCAATTAGAGAACTGTTTCTTACAGCTTCAACTCTGGAAAACGTCAACATTAAATTATGTTTCATTAAATTACGTTCAGGGAGCACCCTTTGCTGTTATGTGGGATTTTAACCATTTACACTTATCAGGATGTGCTGAAATAACAAAAAATGATGCAGCTTCACAAACTGTATGGCAATTTTCATACTTTAGCTAAATTTCAACTGCTCTTTACTCCATCTCTGCTGACTCTCCTTCTTGGAACTCCAGACTGAGGAAGGAGTTTTGCCCCACTTTAAACTGTTGGAAATTGAGATTCAGCCTGGGGACGCTCAACAGTGGCAACTGCATTGCATAAGCTGGTGAGCTTTGTAGTTACTGGTTATAAACCAAAACTGTAATAATCTTCTGGTTTGTAATGCTCCCATGTTTGACAATCCTTCCACAAATCTAGAGTGGTCAGCTCCAGGTTTCTAATCAGCCTGCAAAGGGCTCTAGTTTAGGGTCCTGAATTCATAGAGCCATATGCCAGACACACAAAATTCATCATCATTAATGTCTCTTCTCACAGGACAGTAAAGCTTTTCCTCTTCAATACATTACAGGCCAAGTATCACAAACCTCTTTTTGTCTGAAGTGTGCTTTGGCCTCCAACTGTGCTTTTACCCACCACATGTTCAAACATTACTGCAGCACACCAGAGGATAAATACTGAGTTCACGAAGTTCCTCAGTGCAGCAGAGATTCGCTTGGATGGCCAATGGCTTCTCTGCAACTGGACACCTTATTTTGTGTAAGAACAAGTACACTGAATGGAAGGGAGGGGGAAAGATGCAATTTCTTTAGAGCAGTGGATTACGGAGCAAGGTAACAATGATTTTCTCATAAATTGATGGTATTTTAAATTTTTTGTTTGTCATATGGCAGATATTAAGCTGGTTTAAATTGGTACCATCAATGAAAGGTCTTATTTTCAACATACACACAAATGTTGCTGCTAATACTGTGCATAAACTAGGAAATCTCTCTTAAAAGTAGTTACAGTTTTGAGCTGGATCATTCTCCTAGTCCCTCTCACACTGGCATTGCACATGTATTTGTACCAGTATGAAGGAATGGACAGCACTCGTTTGGAACCTACTGGACAATGAAGAGATGGCAGTATTGCAAGGCAAAAGACAGGCCTGACTGCAGGAACACATCCTTGCTGTCTTGAAACTACACCCCAACTTCAGAAGTGACTAAGTTATGCATTACATATATATATATATACAGATATATATATTTTTTTTTTTTAAAAGACAATCCATTGTTGTGTAACTTGTTGAAGCTGATTCTCTCTGCCAGATGCAGGCAGGGGGTGAGGCTACATTTCCAGATTTGTCTCCACTTTAGAACATACTGCAATGGAGGTCTACCTCAAACAGCTCTTTAAAAGCTTACTGAAGAAAGCAAACCTATTAGAGAAGCACTGCTTTGTATTGAATTCAGCTGCTCAGAGGTGAAGTTTTGCCAGTATCTGAGCAAGCCTGAGAACAACTGTGCTGCACTGTACATACTCTTAGTGACCATCTGCACTAGAGCTCAGAGTCCTTCCTCTCTGAGCGCACACACCCAGCACACCTTATCAGCTTCAACAGCCAGCAAGAAGGCTGAGTGACACAGCCAATATTTAGCCAAGATAACCATCCCTTTTACAAGGCCTCCACAACTGCATTGCTCAAGCTGGGCTATGCAGGAACAGCCTGGGAATTCTAGTGAAGTCAAGTGTTGACCAAGGGGCAAATACCACCTCCTGCAATCCCCTGCGCCCCCGGAGATCTGGTTGGAAGGACGAGGGCACTTTTCTTTTTTGTTCAGCATTTTAGTTAATGCTTCTTGAAAGCACAGAATCAAGTAAAATGTATTTCTATCACTGACAACCACCCTTCAAGTAAAAGGACACAAATTCTCACAACTTGTGAGCAGTCCCTTTAATGCCTGGAAAGCAGAGTATCTGTGCAAAATACTTGATAACAAGCAGTCAGAACCACTAAATTTCAACAAAACCCCCAAACTATTTATAAACAGTTCCATGTACACCACGTGTTGATGTCAGGATAGCACTAGCATTGCTGACTGCGCCCAGGTGATGCTGTTCTGAAGTGCTTCAAAGATAACCAGAAAGCTGACATGAGAGCACCAGAAAAATGCACAAGTGTAGGAACCAGAGGATAGTTTTATGATAACTGGTTTGACTGCTGAAGCTGGAATCAGCCCTGTAACCAAGAAACAGCTTTAAACCTGGGTAGCTTAGTAACTTGAGTTGTAAGCCAAGTGATATAGCACGAAGGAAAGGAACAAAGTTAGCAGAACAAAATAAAGAGCAATTCGTTCCAGCCACTATTCGTTTCTTATTTTTCTGCTTTCTTGTCACACCAGACGAAAGGATTGTGCTCCAGAAGATACCTGAGTTGGTCTGACAAAAGGTGCAACCTCTCTGTACAAATCCTGCTTCTCAGTATTTCTCTCAAGTTTTCTTAAGTATCGCAGAGGGGTTAAACTCCCTGTAGTACACACCACCAAACCTGTGATGTGAAGCCATTGGTGTAGGCAAACCATGAGGTTATTACTGTAAGTAACTAGAATTAAGCATGTTATGACAGTTTAGTTTCATGTTATGTCAGACATAGCAGCGTTATTTCCATATGATCCAAGCTTTCTCTAAGTGTTACTTTCAACTTTGCAATTGTTTTAAAGGTTAAGTAATATAGATCCCCAGTTGCATTTAAAGCTAAAGTGCATACTGAAGCTCAAAGCCAAGCTATTTCAGTTTGGCTCCAGCCTTTTGGCCTTTTCTGTGGGTGAATCCTCAACCATATAAGGTTTGCTGTACTGGATATGCTTCTTTGTTGCTTAAATTTCCTAGAGGTAGAGTACTTCTTGACCTCCCAATGGTTTGTGCTCCAAATGAAAATTATAAATCAGTATTCCAATGTATACATTTCACTCCTGTTTATTCTACAAAAAATTCAATGGAGGTGCAAGCCATATACATTTCACCATATAGAAATATATAAAATTCTATTTATTAGTTTCTCAGTTATCAATATGTAAATTAAAATTAATGTTTATTTAACATTATTCTAGAATCATCCATGTAACACTAGAAGTAGCAAATGCCACAATGGCAAGTATATATACTTTTAGTTTATGCTAAGGCTATTACTACAACAGTATAACAATGCATGTGCAGGAGTGGTGTAAGAATGAAAATCTGTTTCATAGCTGAAAACCCCTGCTTTTTTAATTTCTGAAAAAATACAGTGAACATTTTCCCATTTCAACCTGCCTTCACAAATCTGATTGTATCTAAAAGACTAATAAAATACCCAGTGAGTTTTGGATTAACTGGGGCACTTGAGTGTGCGAGTATGTGCAGTTGCACATAAAACCAAATTACAGCTTTATCTACAAAATGATGTCATTCCTGAAACTGAATTAAATCCATCAATTTCAAACTCTGTCTTTCAAAAAGCATTCAGTATACATTCAGAGGGATCAACACTTGTTCAGAAACACAGGCTTTTTAAATGACAAACTTTCATAAGCATTAGTAGGTCTGCACAAAATCCCTGTTAATTCAACAGAAATACACACTCCAGAAAGAGTACACAGTACACAATCCATGATTGCTGGAAACTCCAGGATTCATTCCATTCTACTCTTTTGGGATCAAAACATTCCTTCAGAGGGCATCAAAGGAAACAGTCATAAAGAAAGAAGGAAAATGATCATATGTAAAACTAAACAAAGAAACCAAAAAAAAAAGTGAGGGAGCGCNCAGGATTCATTCCATTCTACTCTTTTGGGATCAAAACATTCCTTCAGAGGGCATCAAAGGAAACAGTCATAAAGAAAGAAGGAAAATGATCATATGTAAAACTAAACAAAGAAACCAAAAAAAAAAAGTGAGGGAGCGCAGCAGCAGTAGCAGCAGCAGCACACTTCAGCAAAAGTACTCACGCAGAATCTACTGGCCAGAAGTTGATCAGAGTAACAGGACTGCAAGACAAAAAATGAGGAGGTGAAGAGAGAGGCAGAAGAAACTCAGCAGCAAAATAACTACAGAAAGGTTTTAAAAAAAAAAAAAATCACAACAACTAAAAAAGCAGAAATCCAACAGACCAACATGAATGGCTGTGAAGAGCAACCAACCAAAATGTGAGGGAAAAAAATTGAAATTTAAAATTTAAAAAAAAGAAAGAAAAAGAGAGCGAGAACAAGCTGTGTGCAATTGCCATTAAACAACTGAATAAACTTGTAAAAAAAACCAAAGGCAACTGGGTTAACTCATTGATTTCTTCATGTGCATCATTATTGCTTTTTTTCCCCACAAAAGACTTCAAAGCCATTTAATAAGACTAAATTTATAGGCAAGAAGAAATCATCTGGGAAGCTCGCAGACACAGTAGCCTAATTAAAAAAATAAAACCAAGGAAAGATACCCATTTGGAAGAAAATAAAAATTTAATGACGATATCATTAGTCTCCAAATTGTGTATCAAACTTAGACGTTCATCAGACTGTCAGTAAGATCGTGAGTATTTCTCTTTTACTAAGTGACGCTGAAGTTCTTGTATAAGGACAGGTGAAAGCAGATAAAGGCAATGGCAACTGGAAGCCCAGCTTGTGTTTTCCTGCCAGCCAAGGTAAACAGAAATGAAAGACATAAAGAGGCTTTATGCATTTAGGAAGTGAAAGGAGTTGGCACCAGCTGGGGACCTCAAATAGAGTACCAAATGAATTGCTATTTAGATACTTCAGAGCTACTCACGTTTCCATGTTGTCTCCCTCCAAGACAGTTTGCACAGGCAGGTAGCCCATTCGTGGGTGCTTTGCAAAATATCTTTTTGTTCGAAATTTGTTTTTTAGTACCTTGGCAAAGTCACGGACGTCTTCTCCGGAAGTTGTCTGAAAGCCACAAATCACAATGAAATCATCTTTCATGAGGTTATCACTGTTTTTCAGTTGCCTCTTCCTTTGCTGGGTCACTTGGAAGAGCTGTGGTCACACCAACCAGAGCCGCCAGTGGCTTGAGCCCCAGAACTGCGAATTTTGTCTATCACTGTCACCTTACACAGCCACACTGCTAGTGGGCAGGAAGGAGGAAAAGAAAAGAAGGTCCAAAATCCCCTGACTGGCTCATGCCTCACCTCAGGTGATCTCAAGATAACAATTAGACAAGAATTTGTCATTTCCTCACCTGGCTCCAGGGACTCTCCACCTGCTTTTCATTCAGCACTAAAATGGCTGCAGGGGAGAACACACAGACTGGCTGTGTATCCAGTCTGGTGCTTCACTGGCTGGATCCCAACTCTTAACACATCTCGTGGACTTGTCAGTCCACAAAAGTCTCTTGGTACATTTTCTTTCTAGTCTCCCTTCTCAGACTACTCTGCCATTGGTATTTTGATCAAAGAGAAACAAAAAGCAGGTGAGAGCTGCTGAAACCTCTTAGATCAGTTGTTTCTTCCTGCACCTGTTCCATCTGAAGCTATCAGGCATTTAAGATCAATACCCCAAGGAGAACACATTTTGCATGAAGTTTTCTACTCCCTTGCCTGCAGCAGCTTCTCTTGCTGCTGTAGAGACCAGCAGAGCAGCGCAAAGTGGAATTAGTTTCCTAAAGACCAGAATGAGCCAGAAAGAGTTCAAAGGATGTCTGCTGGGAAGATGCAAGACTTATTGAGAGCCTGACAAAGAGGCAGGCAATTTTCTGATGAATTTTAATGTAAGACTTCAATTACCTTAGTCAGGCTGCACTCCCTTCTCTCTACCTTGCACAAACTAGACCCTGAAACACTGCTATTTTACAGTAAATTAAGTTCTTCCTGACCCACATAACAACATTGCTTCTCCAGTGCATCTACTTTAAAGGAAAGAAATGAGGGAAAAGTTAATCTTTCTGACATTTTTAATGAGTCCTCTGCCTTCTACTTGGAGAGGAAGGAGACCTGTCAGTCAAGCTAACTTTGACAGAGCTGCTCAAACACAGACATACAGGTTTTTAACAACTGCCCAGGTAGAAAAATTAAGGATACCCTGAAAAATAACCTGAAGAAAAACTGAAAAGCATTAACAGAAAAGACAAATACTATCCCTGTACTTATGACACCTATGAGCTTTATGTAAAGCTGGAAAGTCTGTCTGGCAGGAAAATTCAGTGTAGGTAGTAACTGGTAGAGAAGTGACACAACAGAACCTACAAGCCAGTACAGCAGCATCTGTATTTTCAAGAAACTGAGATAATGTTTGATAATATTATCACTTCCTTAATACATCAGAGTTAAAGACATTTGGGGAAGGCAGGGACTAAGTGTGGACAGACCAGTTAGAGGACTCTGGAAAGCAGATTCACTGAGGTGATGCTCTGTCCCCCTCATGCCCCAGCAGGAGGGAATTCCCTCTGCTAAATTCCATCTGCAATGCCTGTCAGTACAGCTCCTAAACAGGTCATCATCAGGAGAGCACACAGAGCACATCAGCTGGAAACAGAGAAAAACTTTTAATATTTAGTCTTGGTATAAATGGATTAAGCACAGCTTTCTGTCCAGTTTGTTCACCTGTGGCATTTATAACCATTTATTCCTGTCTTGCCTGTTTCCAATGTTGTGAACACTTTATATTGCATTTGACTGTAATTTTGATTACGTGTTTTCATGTATGACTAACAATAAAATATTCTTTCCTTTGACCTTCCTGAGACTGTTATTCCCTTCTCACTCCCCTGAAGCTCTTACATGACAACCACACAGTAAAACACTGTGTTGGCACAGAAACATCCTGATCTATCTGGTACCACAAGAATCCAAAGAAGAAAATACGTCTTCTAGTGACAACTACAAGCATCAGTGACCAATCATATGATCCAACTGTCATTTAAAAAGTGTTTGAGGAGCATAAGAAAGGCAAAGAAAATGTGATGACTATTATGTGGACAGGATGATAAACTGAGTCTATTTTCAGCCAAACTTTCTGATTTACTGCATGGATGTTTTATTACATATGTTTTTCAGAGTAAAATCCCCCAAACAAAAATTCTCAGCAGAACTGGTTTATGAAGAAGAAAACAGTGGGGTTTCCACATCCCAGCTGTCTTAAATCAAAGCAACATATAGGCAGTTGGGTCGAGCATGTTCCAAAACTAGTCTGAAACCAAGACTATTTCATAAGAAATAGTTCTTTTTATTCACATAGGAATAACCTTACTACCATCTGACTTTCCCCAGTTTGGTTTAAGAATTGTCTTGACAAACCCCACCCCAGATCTCAGCCCTGACTTTAAACATTACCTGTAGACAGGTCTATCAGTTTGACATGTTTCCTTCTAACAAGGTGTTTTTTATGCTTGTGTGTCACTGTTCATTAAACCCAAACAGAAAAACGATCCTACAGTTACATCTCAGTCTATAAGTTGTCTTCTATGCTTTATTTGAAAGCTCTTTAAAAGTCACATCTCTTTGAACAATAAATCGAGCTGTGTTGCTTTCAGGAGTAATTGTTGCAATTTTTCTGTCTAAATGAAAATTAGCCAACTGCCTTGCCCTTATTCTGCCTCAACCTTTTGTGGGAGAGGAAAAGTTATCACCGCCCTCAGATATTTAGCATGAGTTCTCAAATCAAAGCAGAATTAAAGACTGCAGTGCTTGAAAATTTCTGAAAGTAAGACGGAGGGAGAACAAAAATATCAGAACACTTGACTGTGCTCATCTAACTATTGCAAAGATATTATCAAAAAAGGCATCACATATCTTATGTCTCCCAAAGTGCATTTTAAGGGGAGAGATTAGTCCAGAAGAAGAGGAAAAAATGCTCTGGCATGTGCAAACTCTTTTTCATTTATTTAGGAAACAATTACATTCTACACATAATAGCTTCAGTAGATGCTTTGTTCAATCCCCCAGTATTTGGGTTAATATTTTTTAATAGCAGCAACACAAGAAAGAATGGGGCTTGCTGTGTGTCACATTCACTTCCCTCCCCCACTCCCAAATTAATCCTTCTCAAACTCAACTGGCTGCTGGTGCAGCCAGGCACAGCACATTAGCACGGGCTGCTGGAATTCAGGATTCACAAAAAAATGTACTGGCTGTGAATGGTTCTTTATTCTGATGCAGCAAACTGGATGCCAGGGCAGGTTTTTCTGTTCACCACCATTTTCTCCTATTAGTAATCTGTACTTTTAGGGAGAACATAAACCTGCCAGACGCTATGTTGCAATGAGTTGCTGCAGGCTGGGGGTGTGTCTCCCAATTCTTTTTCATTTCTCTTTCCTCAAAACACATATCAACAGGTTAAGAAAACAGGTGGAAGATAGTTTTGTGCACTCTGTGCACCATTCACAAATCTCCAGTGTTTCTTATTAGCAAAAATAAGAGTGGTAAAGTGGTTTGCAGAGCAAACCCGCAGTCAGTTCAGGAAGGAGGTGGAAGGAACGCTCCAAGGCGGTCAGTCTCTTGCTCACTCTGCCCACGACTCAGATCATGCGATTCTGCTCTAGGAATTCCTGCAATGGAGAAGCCTGTTCAGACCTGCCTGGGCAGCACCAGCAATTCCCTCTGACTTCTGCAGCAGTTCAAGCAAATCGCCCTTTCCAGTAACCTCAATTCCTGGGGCACAACACTGAAAACCACAGCCAAGGAATACTGACAAAGCACCAGCAATTGTGCTTTAGTGCCCTTGCAGAGATTCAGGTGAAATACTGCCACTGAAATGCTACAGTAGACGTTGACAGATAATTTAAATAACTATCCATAAATTAAAACTAACAAAAATACTGGTTTGCTTCATATTTTAGAGGAATAATTTTTTTCCTTTCTTTTCTGTCTCTAACAAAAGCTGAGAGTCTTTACTTCATTGTGGCCATTCCTTTTTACCTGGATGAAGATGTAAAGACCATTCATATAATTTTATAAGGCTAGCCCATGTATAATTTTGAAACTTTATTTTCCCCATTTATATTTGACCAGCAGATGCAAGTACACAACTAGGAATTGTCCCTTCTCACCAGGAAATGACAACCAGAGAGTTGTTGCTTCAAGACCACCATGAACAAATGCGAAGGCAGATGAAATCTCAGTTGTGCTACATGCTGGAACAATAACTGGAGAGCGACTCTAATTTATGCCCCTCCACACTGGTCACCAAAAAGAAAAAGGAGCACACTGAGAAGGGAATACAGAGTTTCCTTTGCCAGCTGTCCTCTATGAAAGAAATGTTTATGCAAAAATGATCCTTTCGAGAGCTCTGCAGGAAGGTTGAAGACCCTCACAACGCCACCACTGCAGCACAGCTGCACTGCGCTGCATTAAACTTCTGCCCCTCAGAAATTAAATCCAGCTTGCTACCTTGAGAACTTCCCTGCTATTTTATACCATCATGAGATCATACAATACAAAGGTACTACTAAATAGTAAAGAACTTAAAAATGCAACCATAGTGTTGTGTGGGAGAGAAAGTGAAGCAGCAACGTGCTGAGGAGAGGAAGGAAAATCACACACTGATATGGAGAAAACATTGGGACCTAAGATATGAATGACTATTTGCACGAATCATGGGCTTCCAGCCAGATTCATCCACTATGGCACTAAACATGGAACAAGTCATTAGCACACAAGAATACATTATGACACAGAATTGTACAGTGAACTTCAATTTACTTGAAACCATTGGCATATCCTTTACTAAGCATCAGAAATTGCTGGCATGTACAGTATATAAAAGGTGATTTAAATATGGGAGAAGCAAGAAAAGCCACCCAAATGCTCCATTACCTCATGCATAGGAAATTAAGTTTTTCCTTTCTACGTAAGAAGGGATAGTAAGGATCAGTAAAACAGCTACTTACTGGTGTGCAGTATTCCACCATGGGATAGTGCATTTTGTGACCTTTTGCAACACGGCCAGAGAAGAAGCAACTTTGGCAGATGTCATAGTTAAAGTGCTTTAAACTTCTGTACCTGAAAGAGGATATAAAAAATTTCACAGCTTCAGAGCTTTGTATGTGACTGCTTCATATCAGCCTGTCAAGTTTTCTGTGTTAGTAAGTTCTCTTCCCTGAGATGTCACATGGTGTGCAATGCCCAGGAATGCTCCTCTGTCCCTGAGGGACAGGTACTGCTGCCTCAGATGTTTGTTAAAGGTCTGAATCTTCAAAAAAATTTCTAACATCGGGCAACAGTGAATATTTCTGAAAAATCACTTCCCCTTTAACATACAAGCGACACCACACTTTTTATAACACTTTATAACACTTTTTATAACACTTTATAACTTCAGATGTTTTGCTCCTCATCATGATTCCTAGCACAGAATGTCCTCGCAGAGGAAAATTCCAGAAAGTAATGCCCTCTCAAGTAAGTCACTCTGGCAACCCCCTTGTGTCCTTCCTAGTACCTCTATAAAAACAATTTTCCTGCAGAGCATTCCATCCATGCAAAACTCCAAATGCACTTTTGGGCCATTATTTAATCTCATCAGCTCTATGAGGCAGCTAACTGTTGTATCTGCTGTGCTGAAGTGCTTGAAAGAGCCGGAGGCATAAGGATTGTCTTGTTCCAAATACACGAAGCAGTTGAGCCACAATGACCTCAAAAGAACATTGTTCTACATGTACTGAGCGCACAGTATTAGCTTTCTAAAAGCCTCCCGATACAGTATCTTTTTGTCAAGTGTGTACACACAGTTTCAATGACTTGCAAAGACAAGAGAAAAAATCTGTGACAAACTCCACTATCATGATAATAGATTTGTTATATAAATTTAAGAGACAGATGAGATCAGTCAAGTAAAATGAGACACAAACACAGAGCTCCAGTGTCCACCTCCCAAGTTCCCAATGCCTAGGACAGACTATCCATTCACTTGCCATCCTTTGATTTTTCCAAGTGCTGCATTTTTCAATTCCACCTACTTGTCTTTGGCTGGTTTATACAAAACCATGTAAGTAATACAGTAGTTCACAAACCGTATCTGGGAGCAGGAAAATTAGACTTTGTGGATGTGTTGAATTGCTCACATCCAATCCACAGTTCTTCCTCGGTAATATTTATCATTTCCCAGTTAAGATATTCAAGCAGAATAAAAGAAGAGGGAGAAGAATTTAGATGATTAGGGGAACAGCCTCACTGCAGAAAAGCCCAGATTCAAAACAAAGCAATACCTTCATTAGTTCCCCTGTTTCCCACTGCCTGTGAAACTGCACAGCAGAATGCATTGCCCCACTACATGCATAAAAGCAACATTCATACTCTCCCAGGTCAGAGCAAAATCATGGCTTTTCTGTGTAGCAGGGCTTGCTGCTGTTATCTGTCTGCGTTTTAGAAACAAAATTACAGAAAGCTCTTTGTAAACAACACGATAACATAGAAGGAGAAACACGAATGTTAAAAGAAGACTGTGCATAAAAAGGACAGAAAACGTACAACGCAGCTAGTGCAAAGCAAAGTGATAAAACAAGTCCAGGCACAATTGAAAGTGAGTATTTACTTAGCCCTTAAGTGGATTCTCAACAGGCATACCAACACACAGCCATTTTACAACACAGTGACTTATTCATTGCCATAGTAACCACAGCGTCAATCCAGATGTTTAAACGGACCAGCAACATTTCCCCCACTCCAGGTTAATGTTCCACCACCAACATTCTTTCTCTGAGAAACGCACATGTAGCTTTACATGTCTGAGAATTTTCAGGGCACTTCCCTGCTTTATATCATGACAGAGAGCAATTTATTAGGATCCAATTCAGAAAATACAACTGCATGCATAGGACACGTTGAATGTAATGCAACTTGTATTAGTTGTGCAATCCAACAATGCTTTTCGTTGAGGCATGGAAAGACTGGGATACAGAGGAAGGGCCATATCTTAACTGAGAGATGATTTTTGTCACCCTCAGCTCTCACATCTAGAGTCTACGTGTCACTCTCCCTCATGTCCCCATCACAACTATTTTTTCCACGAGCGACATGGATAAAATCAAGTGCATGATTTCCCTAGAATCAAGCAGAGCTCTTGATCCACCAAGCAGTAGAACACATGGCTGGCAGCGAGCGAGTCTGTACCTGAATCCAATAATGGGGCACTCCTTACAGATGTTACACTTCGCCTGGTGTTTGGCAGTCTCAGCAGCAGCCACTCTGTGCAGGACGGGCAGCCACACCATGGACTGAGGTTCCAGCCTCATCCAGTCCAGGAAGAGGGCTGCTTCAATCTCTGGTTTGTTGTTGGCCTGTAATATGAGGGGAAAAAAGACAGGGGCTGAGCACAAACAATCTGTGTATTACCAGCTAATTAACAGTTCAAGCTATTTGCTTCCTGTCGACTCCGTATCTTCTCCCTGAATATACTCCAGCTTTTCCCCCAGTCCAGTCAGTCATTAAAAAAAAAGAAAAAAACCCCAACAAATCTCCAGGATCCTGCCTTCAAGCCAGGAATTGAAAACTATTATTAATGTTTCAAATCCCTCTTTCTCTTATTCCCTATTACAATAGACAGCACTACCATGTACTTTGTCACAGAGAAAATCATCCACTTACAGGATCACCTTTGATGCCTGATCTCACATTCCCCATCTCTCTTATCTGAGCCTGCATAGCACTGCTTCTCACCTATTATAAAAACTGTTTTATCCAAGCCCTAAAAATTGCATGTCTATTCCTTTCTCCTTAACATCCTTCATTATCACACTGACCTTTCTACAAAAGGAAATCATTCAAATCCCCTCTCAAGCCTGTTGTTGAACATGTAAACCCTCTGTCTCCTTAAATGTCCCCAAATCCCTCTTCCCACCATGTCATCTCTAAATTTCCCATCACTGACTGCAAACACAACATAGTTCTGTCTCACAGAATAAGAGCTTCATGTTCCATTACATCCCATGTTCACCTCTTTGCCAACAGCAGAAGAGTCTATGAATACTTCCCAGCAGACCCATTCCTTTGCAGCTTTCCCATCCCATTCTAACCAGTGTGACATTTCAGGTAACTCTTCTATGGTAACTTTAAGAAAGCTGAGTCACAGAGACAAATCCCATTGCAAGAGGTACCAAGCACACCCCAAAAAATGATACGTCATCCCTACCCAGGAGCACCTCCAGTACAGAAAAAGAAAACAGCAAAAAGACAAGAAACACCAAGTGACAGGAGACAACAATGACCTCTCTGCATGGGTAGAGGTCTGGTATACACACTGCAGAGATCAGCACAGAATAAAGACAAGGGGTTTTAAGGAAAACAGTGAAATGACGCAGTCAATGTTTACAGGAAGCACCTCTCTGTCATGCGAGTGGAGTGGAGCCTGCACAAAACTAGAGAACCTGGGAGTTGGTTTCAGTGCTGAAAGCGAGGTGATGCATCAGGTGGAAACCACAAGGAACTCTGGTGGAGAGGGTTGGAGGTGGGAGGATGTGTCTGCACAGGGAACAGCCCAAGTAATGAAGCAGGATACCATCCTGCTCTGTTTCTCTAAACCATCACTACACGCTAATTCCAATTCCTCAAGACATTTCCTTCCATGCTACCCACAGAAACAGCATATTTATGGTCTGAATATATTTAAATCCTCTGTTTTCCTTTTTCTCTGGGCTTTCAAATACAGCTCTCAGTGGGACAGTCTTTTATATTTCAGACTTCACAAGGCAGACAGTCTTCCTTTGTGGTTCCAAACCTATTTGAAGCATTTAAATAAATAATAAGCATTAATGTATCATGTACATGGATCAAGATGAATAGGGGATTGAGTGCTGGGGTTTTTTATGCTTGCTCTCAGTTATTTTTCCAGTTTCTGAGTTTAGTATGACCTAGCTCAAACCTTATTCTACTGAAAATGCTAGTAACAAATTTGGAGAAAAAAATAACACAACTGATCTAAAGGAGAGAGAACTACAGGGAAAACCAATTAGTTGTGTGTTTGTTTTCCTTTTTTTTTTTAATCTAACACTGTTTATAACCTTGACAAACAAATTAACTGATCAATGCTTGACGACTGAGAAAAATGCAAAGTCTCCTACACGGAACCCCTGGACACAAAAAAGATGTGGAATACCAACCCCATAATATTCCTTGAATAATGCATTGCATTAAAATCGACTTAAAACGCTGCTGCAATACTTCAGTTCATTACAAACCAAGATTCTTTGTCAGGGCTTTCTTCATGAGATGCTAGTTTGGGAAACCATTGAAAGACTTCTGTGACTACATTTAAGATCCACATATATGGATTTCTAGTACAGTCAGAAACATTCTTTTTTTGATGTTTGGGGTAAAACCCTCAAACCACAGCATACCTACAGTTATTCAGATAGAGTCTTTCACAAATTGATAGTCACTACAGATCTATATTAAATGGAATACTACTTCCGAAGACTTCTGCATTAAAACCTACTGTTTCTTCATGTAGCTACAGGATTTAGGACCACCCCCCCCACCAAAGGAAAAGAGAGAAAATCCAAAGCACAGTAAAGCCCAGCCAACACTGGCAACAGAATTTGTTCAGAACAGCAGATACTGCCTTCTGCCATGGGATATCAATGAAATCAAAGGAATTGAATTAATTCTAGAACTCTCACAAGAGAAAGGCATATTTATAAAATATGATCATTTATATGTCTATTTTTCAGCTAGAAGCCCACACATTAAAGGGTCTGGGGAGAGACTTTCTGTGGCTCACTCAGGGACCCAGCATCAGCCACGAACTACACTGGTAAACCATTACTGTGTCTAGCAGACTGCACTTTCTATACAGAGGTCCTCTAAGCTTCACAAAAAATTTAAAGAGGATCTTTTTAATATACCATTTCTAATAGAAAAACATGAAGTGTACAGAAATGCTGCAGTGCAAGCTGCAGTCAGAATAAGAATGAGCCGCTCAAAGCCCTGCTCTCCACTTGTAGCTGCTTTAAATTTGCAGGGAAAATGCTGCAGCAATGAAAGACTTTCTGTAACACCCAAAGATCTATTTTAATTTTGCAGTCACTGTCAATTGCCAGCAGCCCCAATAGCTGCCTACCCAGAGCTCTGCACGCTGGCTGTACAAGACCTGTGCTCAGAGAGATTAGGTGCATTAAAATGTATCAGAACTGGTTCCGAATTATATTACATGAAGATTTAAAGCCACGTGGAGAAAAGCTGGTCAGGGTCAGACAGTACAGGACAGACAGTTCTCAACTGTTCCCTGAGCTGCTATTACGTTTTTTTTAATAATCTCTAAATCCGGTAAGGCAGCAGCTGAAGATTTTACATACAGGAAAAAGGCTGAATTCATACAGTTCATATCTGAACCAACAAGATCAAGCTGTAAAGAATATTAATGATTCTTCTCTTGAACACATTTCTGTGCAACTCCCAATTTTTATGGTAATAACAGAGTGAATCATAAAGTAAAATTCATAAAGGCCTTTCTAGCTTACAAGTGACAATTTGTTATGGAGGACATTCAAATTCATTATGTTCCAGACATCTGTTTTTCAGTATTTACTTTGCAGAAACAATGGGGGAATAGGAAGTTGGGTGGTGCTAGCATCTCTATGCAATACTTTGGAGTTGAGGTTTTTTTTCCTTTTTCTTCCAGCTAGTAGTTTAAAAAATATTCTATGCTATATTAACTGTCCATAATACGAAATAAGGTCCAAAATACAGTTGTGATTTTACTCGAACAATGTGATATGTTTTTGGACTAAATCAATCAACAGAGCAGAAATTTCTGATGGTATTTCTGATGAGCTATATTCTGTTTATGTGCAGTGAAATCAACTGGAAATAAACCAACATTGTTAATTTAATCATGTTTTTCATCCAGGATGGGAAGCTTTACATTAGCAAATGGCATTTTGGACAAACCAAACTGAGGAATGGGATTCATACGAATTGTTAAAGTTTAAAAGTGCAGAGCAAGCTAGTAACAGCAGCCCTGTCTCCCCAGAGTCAGATCTAACCCTGTTCAACCTCGTCTTCCACTCCTGTATTACACTTGATTGCATTCACTAGTCCAGTCAATGTTTTTAGTGTTGTGGCCAAGAGTAATAAAATAAAATAACATGAACTCAGAAGTGAATTAGTGTAGTTTTATATCATCCACACTTGAACAACACCATCCTGCTGATCCCCATCCCCTAAACCATTTTAAAATAGCTCTTTAAAGCAGTTCACTTCTAGGACTCTTAAAGTCTGCCTCCAAAGTCAGGCACAGGTTCACAAAATCCTGCTGAAATAAAACCAGAATTGCTGGTTTATGACATTTACAGCACAGCAGCTTGAGGAAGGATTTGCTAGTTCCCTTTGGCCAGCTCTCTCTTGTCAGAGCCAAAAGGAGAAGAAACATCCTATGAATAGAAACAAGGGCTGCCTGAATCTCTTAAAGGAGATGAAGTTCATCAACAGTAACACTGCATTTGTAAGTTATTTTCATACAGACCTGTATATAACCATATATAGTTATTTGTAAATAGTATTGGAATTTCTTAACTGTTCAAAAAATAAAAACGATAAACAACCTCAACCAACTCCTCACAAAACAACTGCCCAATCAATGTGAATCAAAGCCCTTATGGCCAAATTCACTATTAGGGTCCTGACCCAGATTTGCCAAACCCAAATGCCATCTAAAAGAACCATTTGGCTTTTAATTGTCTGCAAAAATACACTGGATTTGAACACAGTTAAGTGGTTTTAGACACCAGACTGATCTAGCCTTCTTATTGATCAAGTACAAATCTAGGAATGCAGACTATACAGCCCAGAGTATTAAAATACTTTGCTTTGTCGAAGTGAAACAAAAGAAGGTTTAAAATACATATATGAATGAACTGCACATATTTTACTACTCCTTAGTTTCGTCTGTACTAGTTTTTAACATCAAGTACTCTAATTCAAGCACATCCTTGAAAGAAAGCATACTTGAAGTACTTTATAACTGAGAATCAACTATCCAACGTTTTATTGAGAAATGGCAAGGCACATTTTCATCTGAGCTGCACTCTGCTATCACATCACATTTCTTAAAAGTCCCAATGTCACAGTAACTCATCCGAGACAGTGATGTGAATTCCTAGGTCCCGTTTACACTATATGAGGAAAGCATATTAATAATTTGCCACTGTGACTAAAACACTGTGTATGTGTCCTTCAGTCCATATCATATCCCTATCCTGTTTACTTAAAAAACATACTCATCACAGAACTACAAGGGAAGTCCTTTCACACTGCAGCAATACTGAATTCACTCAATTTTTCATGGATTTATAGATTGCTTTGATGCATTCTGAGCTTAAGCAGAACTATACAGTATTCAAGTAGTCACTGGATTTAGCTCTTTGCTCTCAGGTAAAAATATTTTTTCTTTAAAATCTCAACGCAGAAATTACAACCTTCTGCCCCAAACAGGAAAGACAAGTCCCATGATATTCTCCTCCTCCCAACAATTATTACCAGCACCTTCCTGTAGATGAAGAAAACTACGGAATGCACAAGTCAGTGCTGGGGGAGTGAGAAGTAGCAGGACAGCAGCAGCAGCCCTGGGTAAGTGGACCCAATTCTCAAAAGCAGGAATGGGCAGGCTGCTGCCAACAGTAGGGCTGGGCTCCTCCCTCCCCAAGCTCCATTCCCAAGGACTTGCACTTTGAAAAGCAGGAGAGATTTCCCCTGTTATTGCTGGGAACAGTAAACATCCCCTTTTTTTCTGCTGTTGTGAAGACAGACAAGGCCGTTGCCAGGGCATCTAACCTAAGGGAGCTGGGAGAGCCATTTCTGAGGCATACAGTTGTTGCAGATTCTGACATAACTGCAATTTATTGTTGTCTCCTCATCACCAGAAAGAATAAAAAAGAAAAAAAGGAAAGAAAAAAACCACCCAACCCTAAAGAAAAAATGTTCCTCACCGTGGGCGTACAAAGACTTAATTTAGTTTCCACGCGATAATGTAAACTATGAACCCTCATAATATTTTTTAAAAATTAATTATCTCACTTTGGTAAAAGGAGACCACCAGGAGCCCCCTACAATACCCCTTGGCTGTCCAACTTCTCCAGCCTCTCCATTTCCCTCTCCCCCCTGCCAGCACCTCTCTGCTGCCCCCCAGCCTGTGGATCCTGGTGCCCACCATCCTACACTTCTCCCTTTCTCCTGGAAAGTTCTTATTTCTTCTCCCATCTCCATTCCCAGTTGCTCCTTTCTTTCATGCCTCATTCTACCCACTCTCTGTTTCCTTTAGCACTATTATTCCTATTACTGTTATTACCATCATTCTCTAAGGATGACCCTTATTTTTCCACTTCTTAATTCCTTCTCCCTCCCCTCCATTAGGCTCTCCCTTTGCTTGGATTTCTGCTCCTCTCCCTAGGACTCCATCCCATCGATTTTTTTATTTCCCCTCCCCTGTTGAGCCTCCCTTCCCCTTTCTGGCCCTCCTAGAAGACCGTCTGCTTTGCTGCAGCCCAGGTCAGAAACTACCCTCCTGCTATGAGAGTTAAAATAAAGCTTCATCCACAGGAAAAAGAGAGGGTGAGGTTCCTTTTATTGCAGGTAAGAAGAAAATCTATTTTTCAGCACAGATAAGAGAAGGAAGCCTCAGCTTTTCTGATGTTCTGATTTATGAACAGGTCAAGGGTTGTGCCCAGCTGTGCTTGGGCTTCTTCTATAAATGCTAGCAGCTGGATGCAGTACAGTGCTCAGCCTGCTGGCATGTCTTTATTTGTGATGACAGTGTTGCTAACTAATTTTTTTCAAATAAACAGTTGTTCCAAGGTCTTCTTCCTACTTGATAAATCCTGGCTTTGTGTGTTCCATCACTAGGAGTTTGTTTTATTCTTAGTATAAACACACAGAACAGCAGCCCCCTTTGACAAAAAACATGGGTTTGTCAGATTCTGAGGTCACTTTCCTTCAGTTTTTCAACAATGTTCTTAAGAACTGTTGCCATTCACTTGGGAAAAAAACAGAATCCAGTGAGTCCTAATTTCTAAGGAAGGTCATTTGTACCAACTTTTGGCCATGAATTTGCTGCAGCATCAATGTATTGGTGTCACTTGAAAGCCCAACATGGAACTCGAGGCTTGAAAGCAACAGCCCCATTACTACACATAGTTTATGAGCATGGGTTATCCACCCAGGACACAGCCCTATGAAACATGCATTTTGAAATGGTATCAAGTAGATATTAGAATTATAAAAGGTCAAGACATGACTGATGGAAACAGGAAAATGTGAATCCTTTAGAATGAGTCTGTTAAAAGAAATTCAAAATATACAGAAAGCAAATGTCCCATCACAACTGAAGTTTGTGATGATTTTAGAATCAGATTCTTTTCATAGTGTGTAAGCAGTCTACTTCCAAGCATTAATATTCATTGAAAACACTTGCTGTGTTTTGCTTACTACAGAACTGAAACTACTACATAATGAAACTTGAGCAGCAGGCAAAAAAGCAAGCAACCTCCCCTTCCCCAACCAAACAAAAAAATCCCTCAGGGACAGTCAGGGGATGGGAAAAGAGCTTTCTTCCATTGTAATGTAGAAGATGCATTTAGAGTTAATCACAGACCATACATTACCTCCCCTCCTCTACCTTTTCATTAAGCAGCTGTCTTCATCTTCTGCATTCTGCTGGTAGTCATGATAAGGATGAATAATTCCCGTAACTCTCTTCCTCCCCAGATTAAATAATTTACAAGTTTGAAAAAGAGCCTCCAGTTTGCTGTGCATTCCTCAACTGACAGGACAGGAATTCTTTCAGTACTCTATAGAAAACTGGCATTATCCATTCAAGGAGTGGAACGAGCTTCTCACCCCTAGACAGCACTGCAGGCAGTTGCCTGTCACTCCCCTGGGCACCTGGCTGCCACTGGTATGAACATGCCCAAAATTTAGATTAGCCACTGCTGTTCACCTACATGGCAGCAATAAACAGAGATCTACTGCTGGAAACAGAAAACTCTAAAACCAGGACCTGCTGTAACACAAACTGTCTGCAGGGTTCAGTTACAATATAAGCCCTGACAACAATTATCTGCTGTCTGAGCTAATTCAAATACACCTCGCCAAGGAACGGTTTAATACACCAATGAACACCACCAATAAACAACCACAGTGCCCTAATCCTTTGTCTAGATTTTCCAGCCTCTTCACAGAACCAACAATGAGCAAACACGAACTTACAAACTGGAAGCAGCTTCTGACGCTGGGCTCGATGTTGCTGCCCCCGAAGGAGGCCACTTCCCCCAGCTGCCGCGGGATCTGGATGGAGTCGTGCAGCAGCAGCCCCAGCCGGCGCTGGTCACAGAAGCCAGTGGAGCTTGCCACTTGCTTGAACAGGTCTGGAGGAAGGAAAAAGACCCCAGAGGTAAAGAATCACTACCAGGATGTGCCAAAGTAGACCAGAAGTTTGCATTGTTTCAAAGGCTCACAGGCGCGGTCAACAGCCTTGCTGGACGTGAACGTAAACATGTCTTTGTTTTGGCTGCTTCTTTTCCCAAAAACAGTTGTTTTCCTATGAAATATGCAGTCTAGTGATAATTTTTAATAGTATTACTGTCTTGTATTGCACCTGGGAAGAAAGGCCATGCTAAGACAGCACCAGTGACATTATGGATGATACAAGTTGTGACTCTGTAACACAGCTAATCAGACAAGAATCTTTGAGCCACAACATAGATGTTTTAAAAATATTTTTTAACAATAAAATAATTTCATGCAACATAAGGCACCCTTTTCAAGTCTTAGCAATCAACGTAAGACTCAGAGAATCCATTTCTCCTTTGGATGAGCTGAAATGATAAACAAGAGCTCCGTTTTATATATCATAATCTTTTAATTCAAGAGAATTTCTAAAATAAAAGAAAAAAGGACAGTATGACAGAACCTGCCATCCACCAGGAATATTAATATCATATTAATTTTTCACTTCTGAAGTGAAATGTCACTTGAAGCCATGTTCTGTTCCTGCAGCATTCTGGAAAAGAATCCTTACAGGATAGAATTATTATCACTTCAAAAGAACAATTTAATTTGGTGGGAATTAGTTATACTATGTGTACATTGAGGAGGTTATAGAATTTATATTAATAAGAAAAACCAGGCCAGCATAAACTGAAATATTTATTTGGTAAAATAAATGTATTGTTGACAATTTATTGCCTGAATAAATTCTCCTTACTTTTCAAACAGTAAAAATAAAAAAGAGCAAAAGAAGTCTAGAATAAAATGCTCTTTTTTTGGAGCCACCTTAATACTTCACGCAACATGAGGGATGCAATTATAAAGGTGCTTCAGCATTGTTCAAGATAACTTTCCTAGTGCTGCTTTGACACCTGTTTTCTTCAAAAGGAATAAAAAAATGGATAGAGAAAGGATCATATTTTAATTACATGAATTTCATTCTTGCAAAGTCTAGTTTTATAATAAACCATTTCGGTATGAAACCTTCCATCACCTCTGCAAGCCTGAAGACTTGTGCTCTAACACAACTAAGTCTGCTCTGCTGCACAAATGAGAGAAAAAATTTTAAGGGTTGCAACTCATTGCATACTTGTAGCAATACTAACAGCAACTGCACTGTGACCTCAGCATGGTTGGCAAAGCCAGACCACAGCCTGACAGGCACAATTTCTTCCTCTCCCACAACTACTCAGCTTTTGATTTCCCCATCATTAAAACATTAAGTGTTCTATAACCCCGAGAAGGTTATAGGACATACAATAGGTTATGCATTACCATGCATACACACTGCAGGAGAATCTAAAATATTAATAAATGTTTTCCTTTATAACTTTGATAATCCTCAATGAAATATCATTTTGAAAAATACCTGTACTGAATAATTTTCTTAAAAGATTTTCTGAATATTTTTTCACAACACCCACATAGAACATCTAGAAATCTAAACTGTGACATTCATTGTGATTGCCCTAAAATCTGATCCAATTATACACAGTCATGCACATACTCTGTTGTTGGTACTGTCTCTTTTCTCTTTAGAGTTCTTCAGATTTCATTAGTAGAGAATAAAAGATAACAATTGATGAGGAACTGCTCTGGCATTGGGTCAAATCCTAAATGTTGAGTTTTTAGAAGTATTTTTAAATGCATGAATGAGTGATACTAGTTAATTTACTAAGAAAGTTACCTTGAGAGTCACATTTATCAGTTCTTTTCTGGATCCTAGTCTTATTAATGAACTGATTCATTAGTCAGGTAAAAATAAAACTTCCAGTGGAATTTTTTCCAGTATTTCATCTATTAAAATATGCATAATTTGCACCTTTAGTATTTATTTAATGGTAGCATATTTAATGGTAGTATATTTAAAGACGATGTACATAATAAGAGACTGATCACAATGTGAAAAACATTTTAAAAAGTTAATATATTTGAAAGGAGTGTAATGCAAGTGTCCTGTAGACATGCATTTTTGTGTATAAAGGTGTGCCAAACCAGTGGTCTCCAAAAAGGGTTTCTTGTGCCCCAAGGAGTGTTCAAAACAAGCCATTAGGTTGCAGTATCGAAATATTTTTTCATGCTATTAAATCTATCAAATTAAAATTTTCAAAATGGTGTTTATTCAATCTTCATCACATTCTTTCTAACATTTTGCTTTTTGTGTGCTTTATAATGCAGACAATATATTAATACACTGGTACATGTATATAATTTGTAAATAGATATGCATCTATTGGAAGTGCATGCTCAAAAATTTTTTACTGGTAGGTGTGTGATCAAAAATGTTTGGAGACCACTGTGCTAAACTATCTAAACCCATACTGAATAATTAACTTAAAACTAAAAGGTGTAACAAATTAACACACTTTGCATCCAGAGTATCTAAAACAGTGACCTTGTATGCTATTTAAATATTTATGCAATAAATAAAAGGAGGAATAAAACAAGAATACAAACATAAGATAAAACCAAAATAATTACACTGACTTACATCTATATTTATCTTCCAGGTGTGCTTTACAAAGGGATACAACACCAGTTTTGAAAGATAAGACACGGATCCTTCCTGTTCGACCCCTAATGGAAAAGAAACACTGGCTGATAATACGGTCCATTCATACCATGATTTGTTTACTGTAACCAAGTTCACTGCAGTACTGTGTGCCTTCCTAAACTAAGACCCACAGAGAACCATGTTGCAGAGCACAAGCTGGGCAGTTATGAGGTAAGCTAGAAACGAAACATAAAATATGGTTGTGGCTTCACAGGCATAGCTGAACTGGACTGGACTGTTGTATCAATTCTACCAGAAACAGTCTTGGTCAGAAATAATTGCTCATCCCTTTTGTTCGGACAAAACTGAGTGAAGAGCCTTTACCCTATGCTTATTTGAACAGGCTTCTCTGTGAACTGCTGCTGAGCAATTCTCAGAGATGAGGTCCCTGACAGAACAGCAAACCAGCCCCTCTGCTAAAGACAATACAGCTTCACTTTCGTGAGAAATGTGATGTAGCAGTCGTTTTTAGGAAGTCTTTGCTTATTGTCTGTCGCCCTGCCCTGACTTGTTTGAAAAGGCAACAGGGAGCCAAGCACTAAAAGCAGCCTCTGCCAGCAGGGTGCAGCGACAGACACTTGCAAGACATTCAGGTGAATGATGAGACTTGCCTAGAAATCATGGCAGGAAGGGAGGCATGGCAAGGCAGTTATGCCATTAACACCACAGTGTGGTTTCTGAGCTCCTCCTCGCAGCGCTCAAACCTGTGCTGTGCAGTGCCATGGGCTGGAACACTCACGTCAGTCAGTCCCCCCTGCTGCCTCTGGTCAGCCTCCCTCTCACACTGACTCCCTGCCTTGTAACATGCCCACGCTACTACTTTTGCTTTTTAATGTGACTGTGAGAACAACATCGTCCTCTGAGCTGCAGGCAACGCAGTGACAAACCTTCACATCTTCTCTCAGTCATCTGGTTTAACTCAATTTACTTCCAGTTGCTGGCATTTCAGATTTGTAACATCTATTGTGAACGAAGACATATACAAAATAGGAAGCTGTGCCTAAAACCAACATCTTTGAAGCAGAGCCTTATCAACAGCTTTGAAGCATCACCAGTCAGGCCACCATTGGGAGTAAGACAAATCATACAGAGGCATGCCGTGGTCATGCATCAGGCCACATCGTTCCATAAAGATGCAAGTTGTCTTTTTAATCCTATGAAAGTGTGGAGTCAGTGGTGCTCATTTACCCACACATCTCCCCTGCAAATCCTATAAAAGGTGCAGGCACAAACTGGGAGACAAAGCCAAATTTAGAATTTGCTACCTTTTACTAAAGAATCTTGCGTTTTCCATCACAAATAAGCATTTGTTGTTTACCTATACTTTGCACACTCCACTCCTCTTACTCCTCTCCCTCAAATCTTTTCCAAATTAATTATAATCTCTGCCCTGAGAAACTCCTCCTGATGAATACCAGGCTCATGCAAATTATACAAGAGAAGAATGTAGAATGATGATTTCTCTGCAAGGCATATTAAATTGAAACTTGTATGAATCATGAGTTGTTCAGTTCACTCTCCTCTCCTCCCAAGTCAAACCAATAATTTAGCATGCTACTGCAAATGAGCATGAGTGACTGATCAATTAAAACAAATCCGAAACGAGCTGGATTTGCAGAGATGTGCCCATAATTAGATCAGTCATTGACTGTGAATTTGATTAATATCTTTACAAATGACAGTTTTCAATTATAAGAAAAGTAAAGATTCAGTACATTTAATTAAATGTCTCCGGTACTGCTATGCACTTCAGTTGATCTCTGCCTATTAAGTTTACAATGAAAACTAAACACGTGCAACCCCAAGGTCATCTCTCTTACCACTGTAATTCAAACTTGAATTTAGGTAAAATAGCTACAAGCTTTCCTCATGCATAAAACACCTCTGTGTTTTATTGTGTCCTGCAATGTGCAGCTCCCTAGCACACCTCAGGAATTGCCTGGAGGCAGACAATTATAATTTCTAATGTTGTACTTGCAGTACAGTGCAACATGAAGAAAACGAGACTGGACATGGCAAATCTAAACCGGACAGTTCAGCTTAAGAGCAGCCTGTGGAATGACCTTTAGTTCCCTCTCTGCTGCTGATGTGGCTGATACAGATTAACATCCCTAGCACATCTTGTTTGTTTTTCACAAACTGGGTGTCTTCGTTTATATGTTATTTATGGTTGATGATAACTCAGGAGTGGATCAGAGTTTTGTGAAAGGCAAAGCAGATTGAAGAAATAAAACCTGGCTCTTAAATGAGTATAGCCCCATTTTGCACTGGTACGCTACAACAAATATAATGTAATCTGGGTAATACACTTCACAGGGTACTGCAGCTGCTGCACAGGGTGTCACAAACAACTGGCTTATTGGAGGTGATCCTGCAGGAAAACAGGATCTGTACAAATCTGTATTTTTGTTTTTTGCAGGTGATTGCTGAAGATCCAGTGCTGGATGGAATAACACTGTTATGCCACTGCACTTCAATATCATTCAAAATATCAATGGAAATACAGTAATTGTCCCATGTCCTTCCATTTCTATAAGTAAATGTTTATTCTGCCTGACCATTTCAGCCCGGGGCGGGCTGGTAACCCACGACAAGTGATGAGCATTTTTGGCTGAAGGTGGCTGACAGAAACCTTAAAAGTGCAAATAATAGACTTCCAATGACATTTTTTTCACTAAATTCACCAAATAAAAATATAATGGCTTATTCCAAAATTAGCTTACAAACATGTGTTGGAATTTGCCTATGCACTATGAGCAACGTCATTAAACCACTGAATATGAAAATCCACAGATTTTCTTCAGGTAAATTTAGTCTGTTGTATTTACACTTACAGGTACACTTTACTTTTTAAAATTGAATTTTGAATTAAGTATTTCTCAAATCTCCTGACTGGGATGAGCTGTAAGCACATTAGATTAGAGATGAGCCTCTTCCATCTTTGAACAAGAGTGACAGATTCAAAACTATAGAATATTGACATATTTGAAAATATTTAACACCGGAAGTACAGACACATACAAGAGTTTATATGATGATGATCATTCTGCTGCTTCTTGATAATTCTCTTTATCTAAATAAATTAAAAAGCCACACAAAGCATGACCTAATGAGGATATGCAGTCACAGAACTGGCCAGAACACACAAATTGGTCTGAACATAGAAGCTTAAAAAGTTCTGTTTTCCAGCTCTCTCACTGCTTGGCTTAATAAATCTAAGATTGTAAGCCTAACCAAGGGCTGTATTGATTCAGCTAAATGCAGCCATTAAACCATTAAGCTTATTAGGTTTATTAAACTTTCACTTCAATTCCCATTTTTTTTCAGCTCCAAGCCATCCATGTTATAATGAGGCAGAGGAGCTTGTTATCCCTTCCCTCATTCCCCACTCCTGCTACTGGGAAAGCTCCCAAGCACCCCAAGTCCAGAGCACCCAGACATACGTGTCGTAGACATTCAGCAGCCAGTTGAGGCACATGTCCACACAAAGGGGAACGGTGACCAGGTTATTGTGCTCTTGTTCCAGTCGATCGTAAATGGTGGTCAAGCAGTTAATGATCTGCAGAATATCCATTGGCTGGTCATTTTGTTTGAGGTTGTGCTGGTCCAAGGCATCACATGCAGCAGAAAGACTCAGGAGATCCACTGTTAGAATTAAAAAAATAAATCACAATGAAGACTGAAGAGAAACAGTGATTGTATTATCCACATCCAAAAAGTAAATAGCACACTTTACTTGGCTTACGTGTTGGGCCAGAGGACGTTTCATGTCCTCTGAAAGTCACATGCAAGACTGGTTTCAAGACTCCTACAAATGCACAGTTTATTCAGCTATGGCCTTAGAGAGCAGTGTGTATCTGTTTCATTTTTAGCTGTAAGGTACCTATTAGGATCTTGGATCCTATGCAAATATTACACATAAATTACTAAGTAAAAATTAGATATTTCATGCTTTATGTTCCTACAGATAGACAGGCTAATATTTGATTACTGCATTCACCAAGCATGCTTTTAACATAGTACAGGTCATCAGCTTTCCTGAGATGTGCTGTCCATTTCTTACAGAAGTCCAGGGATCTTAACTGAACCAAACTCCACAAGGAATACACAAACAAACAACAACTGAACTCTGATTAACCTCTCTGTTATTTTTTGCTCTGGTGAGAACAGGGAAAAGAAGGTTCCAGAAACATTAAATGGCCTGGTTTATTATTTCTTAATGAAATTTATCAATTTTTAATTCTGAGGAGCATTTGCAATTATAAATACCTTTATGATAGTACAGAGTAAGACACATTTAAATATATTTGTCAACATAGAGTATTTTGTCACAGACATTTAAAAACTTGGTTTTCATTCCAATTTAAGTCAGCTGCATTTTGAAATTACGATGTCCAAGGCAAAACAGCTCTTAACCTCTGCATGCTAATATCACCAGCAGCATCACACTTAGGGGGACACGAAATTATGGGATGCTGGTGAAGTAAAACAGGAACAAGAACAAAGGAAATCAGAAAAATGAGAGATCTTAACACAGGTTTTCCTGCTGCCACATGAAAACCCTTTGCAAATCCTTTGCAGTGAATTTCCAGAGTGTGAGCAATGGGGATGTTAAAGCCCAGATGCTGTTAATCCTGCTCATACCATGAGCAGTCACAAAGTGCAGCATGATTCAATATGACCCAAGGGAGTAGCATCTGGTCCAAAATGAACTGCCCAAAATCATCTAGGAAATTCTTCACAAAACTGGAAAATAAATTGACCCAACTGCAAGACCAGTTTTTCTCTCATTGGAATAAAAATGTGCTCCTTGAGTTCTGGTAAGCAACATCTTAATGTCAAAAAACCTCCATAATATGCAGAAGATAAATGCAGAACACCATACAAGAATTTTTTTAGAACTTGAACCTGCTTAAGGGCACATTTGGCAAATTCACACTTGAGTATCCTATTTTACCAAGGATGAAACTGCTCTTTTGATGTCCTAGTGGGAGATGAGAAACACCTTAGCTGCCCACAGGGCTGCTTGGTTATGCTGCATGGACAGTATGCTGGGATTTCATAATTGCCAAAAAAATTTCAGGAGTATACATTTCATTGGAAATCAATAGGGACTTACTTCTGCTACTAAATCCCTTAAGCACTTCTGAAAATTTCATCCTCTGGGGCCTGACATACCTAATGCCAAACTGAATAAGGAAAGCTTGGAATGCTATCCCTCTTATTAAACCAAGAAATTTAACTTTGAAGCTACGATTTTGCGCAGGGGTTTATTAGAATTTTAGCTTTTTTCACATTAGCATATAGATATTTATTAAAAGAAAGTATTTTCGAATATTATGTTTAGTAGCATACAAGGTACAGCTATTCCAAGGTCACTGTTATATCCCACAAAAGCATCAGATCCATTCTTGAGAGTCTCAGAAAGACGCTTTTCTTCTAAGAATTTATTAGTCAAATTGAAAATGGAGCACAGCCCTCTCAACACCTATAACTCTGAGCTTTAGACTGAACTCTCAGTTCCTTTGAGACTACGAATCAACGGTAATTAAATGAACCCCTCAGGCATCTGAGTGACAGCTTAATTATATATGCAGCTACTGCTAAACATGGGTCATTCCACTTTGTGAAAGCTTTTTCCACTAATAAGCAGCATATTCTGAAAAGCCTTTCAGCCCACTCTTCATCAACCTCCTGTCCTATCCTGAAGTTAATAACACATGATCATCTCCTAACAAGCAGAAAGTGCTTGCCACTACGCTCTGCTTTAGGGAACCTCTTTTAATGGGAAAAAGGAAGGCTCTGGACTCGGACACATTAAGCTCCCCCTGCATCTTTCCCACTAAGACTTAAGGAATGTGGTGCGGTCCTCTCCCAGAGGATGAAACTATGTATTTCTTTCCTAAAAGCAAATATGGAGGTCCCATGAATGACCAACTTTCAAAAGACAAGCTCCACAGTCAGATTCAAAGAGTTGAATATTTGGTGCCATTCAGTGATTTGAAAAGTCTTAATTGAGATAAACCATATCACTTAAAGCTTTGTACTTTTTGTGGGTTATCTGCCACGCTTCTACTATTTTCCTTTTTAAAATACAAAAACTGACTCCAAAATTTGTGTGAGCAGTGGCTTCTAGCTTATTTTCAAGTCTAGGTCCTCTATATAAATACTACTTTGGCCTCTAAGGCAATATTGAAAACTTTAAGATGTATGCAACTAGACATCAACCTGTGACCAGATTGCAGGAAAAGGCTAAAAGACAGCCTGGAATAAGTAACCAGCTGAAGGACAGAAGTGACAATTAATAGGCAGAATACACTGTGGAGGGCACAAACTGAACTTAGAGAAAACTCAACATATGGCTGGTGATAAAAAGTATTAATGGTCTTCCCAGAACACAAATCATCTCCTCTGTAACCTGCTACTGTTGGCTGACGCATTAAAAAAAAGTATTTAATCTAGCATGTATAAAATGAAAGGAAAAAAGACCCCTAACAGAAGTTCTTGGATATTTTCTTTTGCTGCATCTCCAAGAAAAGTTTGTGAACAGATCTCATTTTATTGAAATCACAATGTTCTGATGTGGTTTGCACTTGAAGATCAGATCTACAAAAGTAGCAAAACAAGAAAGTCATCATGCTTTGATGTGATTATCAAAGGAAAACATACATTTAAAAAACCTCTAGTGCAATAGTTACACCTGGAATGCTCACAATAATTGAGATGATAAGAGCCACACATTAGATTCTTCTAAGGTAACACAGTACATAAGTATTTATTTGTTAAGGATTGATATTTCTACATTCTTCTCTAGGTTTAATATCCTAGTGTCTTAATGTTCATTGGGCTGATTTATGAACTGAAAAGAACTCAAGTCTAAGTATAGTTCTTTTTAAAAAAATGTTTCTATTCTTGCCACTGAGAAATAGGCTGAACCTTTATTTCTGCAGGCCTTCTACTGTGCACACATTTTTAGAGTGCTCCTCAGGAGACAAAACTGCTCTGCTTTCTATGAAGTTTGCAGAAAAGAATATATAAAATCCTGCAATTTTAAAACCGAAATGAAGAGAGCTGAAAGCTGCACCTACTGCAAGTGGGATTTTGGTTTTGCGTAGGTGTAAGGAGCCCTGAAATCCAGCACTGTGCCCTAATTCTATTAGTGCCAAAATGCAGGAAAAGAATTTTGTAATGAGTTGAGTCTCTTTTTTTTTTTTTTTTTAAACTAATTAAACTTAGTTCAGAAGCGACACTGAAATGATAGAATACACAAATACAATGATGGTGTCTCCCGGCAAAAATATCTGTAAGAACAAAGGCTGCTAACCAAATTCCTTAAATACTTCTACTGAGATACAAGTATGAAGAATGTGCTAGAGTAATCAGTGTCAGCGCCACTGCATGTCTCTGAAAGCAGCAATTCTCTGAAAATTTACCTAAGTGTAACCTCAAGAGATGAACTGACTGCAGTGCATAATTACAATTCCACACGGCAAAGTTGTACCAGGTTGACTGACCCTGGCTGGATGCCAGATACCCACCAAAGCTGCTCTGTTACTCCCTTGCTCAGCTGGACAGAGGAGGGAAAATACACCGAAAGGCTCATGGCTCAAGATAAGGACAGGGAGATATCACTCACCACAAGGCAAAACAGACTCGACTTGAGGGAATTAACTGAATTCATTACCAATCAAATCTAGCAGCATAATGAGAGATAAATCTCACCTCTTAAAACACATCCCCCAACCCCTCCCTTCTTCCCAGGGTCAACTTCACTGCCAAATTCTCTACCTCCTCCCCTGCAGTGGCGCAGGGAACAGGGAATGGGGGCTATGTCAGCTCATCACATGTTGTTTCTGCCACTGCTTCCCCCTCAGAGGGAGGATTCCTCACACTCTTCCCCTGCTCCAGTGAGGGGTTCCTCCCACAGGAAACAGTCCTCCACAAACTGCTCCAACGTCAGTCCTTCCCACAGGCCATAGTTCTTCACAAGCTGCTCCGGCACGGGTCCCTCCCACTGGATGCAGTCCTTCAGGACCAGACTTCTCCAGCACGGGTCACATCCATGTGGCCACAAGTGCTGCTAGCAAACCTGCTCCAGCATGGGCTCCTCCCTAGGGGTCCACAGGTCTGCCAGGAGCCTGCTCCAGCATGGGCTTCACAGGGGGTGAAGTTCCTTCAGGAACCCACCTGCTCTGGCATGGGGAATTCCATGGGCTGCAGGTGGATATTTGCTCCACTGTGGAGCTCTGTGGCTGGCAGGGGCATGGCCTGCCTCACCATGGTCATCACAGGATGCAGGGGAATTTCAGCTCTGGCACCTGGAGCACCTCCTCCATCCTTCTTCTCCACTGACCTTAGCATCTGGAGGGCTGTTGCTCTCGCATATCCTTACTCCTCTTTTCCAGCTGCTGTTGCACACAGCAGTTTTCTCCCCCACCCTTCTCAACTACATTATCCCAGGGGTGCTACCACTATCCCTGATGGGTTTGGCCCTGGCCAGCCCCAGGTCCATCTCAGCTGTCATTGGCTCTGTCAGACACAGGGTAAGTTTCTAGCAGCTTCTTACAGAAACCATCCCTGTAGATCCCTGCTACAAAAACCTGGCCATGCAAACCCAATAGAAAAGTCCAAGATGAGTCCAGAATTATCTAATTCTAAGACATTGAAAAATACCTGAAGGAAAACACATGGTCATCTGCCACAGTCAGCATGGGTTTGTGTGGGGAAAGTCCTGCTTAACAAACTTAATTTCCTTTTAGGACATGGTAACCCACTTAGCTGAGCAAGCGAAAACTAGTTGATGTAATCTTTTAGGATTTCAGTAAAGCTTTCAATACTGTCTCTCAATATCCTTCTGGACAAAACATCCAGCACATAGCTGGATAAACACATCATGTGGTGGGTGAGCAACTGGCTCAGGGGTCAAGCATAGAGGGTGAGGGTGGTAGTGAATGGGGTGACATCAGTCTGGTGACCTCTCACTAGCTGGGTTCTGCAGAGCTCCATTCCAGGGCCACTGCACTTCAACATCTTCATAAATGACTTCGATGCAGGACTTGAAGGTATACTAAGCTTGCTGATGACACTAAATTGGGAGGAGCTACTGACTCCCTTGAAGGCAGGGAGGCCCTGCAGAGAGATCTCGACAAATGAGAGGACTGGGCAATCAACCAACTGCATGATGTTTAACACGGGCAAGTGCTGAATTCTGCACCTGGGATGGGGCAACCCTGGATGTACATACAGAGAGGGAAATGAGAGGCTGGAGAGCAGTGTCACGGAAAATGACTTGGAGCTGGCAGCCAGGAGGGCCAACTGTGTCCTGGGGGCACCAGGCAAAGCATTGGAGCTTTTTGAGGGAGGGGATTGTCCCGCTTTGCTCTGCCCTGGGGTGGCCTCGCCTTGAATGTTGTGTGCAGTTTTGGGCAACACAATATAAGAAAGATATTAAGCTCTTAGAGAGTGTCCAGAGGAGGGCAACAAACATGGTGAAGGGCCTGGAGGGGAAACTGTATGAGCAGTGGCTGAAGACAATTGGTCTGTTTAGCCTGGATAAGGGATACCTCACTGCAGTTACAACTTCCTTGAGAGGCGAAGAGGAGGGGCAGGCACTGATCTTTTCTCTTTGGTGATCAGTGACACAACCTGAGGGAATATAAAGCTGTGTCAGGGGAGATTTAGGTTGGATATTATGAAAAGGTTTTTTATCCAGAGGGTGGTTGAGCACTGGAACAGCCTCCCCAGGGATGTGGTCACACTACCTAGTGGTAGCACTGGGCCTGCCAGAATTCAAGAAGCGTTTGGACAATGCTCTCAGGCACGTGATGTGATTCTTGGAGCTGTCCTATGCAGGGCCACAAGTTGGACTTCAGTGATCCTTTTGGGTCCCTTCCAGCTCAGGATATTCTGTAATTCTAATACAAATAAAAACCTGTTACAAGTTACACTTGTGCACTGCCAGCTAGTGAAACTTGCAATTTGAAAAATGTTAGTTTCTTACTTCAGTGCTGCACTGATTATGAATACTTTTCACTGCATGTCACTCTGGTTTCCTTATACCATGTTTCCACAGTGAGTATGGCAAAAGTGCCGTGCCATGGAAAGACACCTCCATTTCTGATCATCATAATTCCATCTTTGTAATTGCATTAATGTTGATATCTTCATTAGGTTACAAAAGTTCTCACTTATTGTTTATTTTTTTCTCTTTTTTCCCCCCTATTTTTTTATACATTCAGAAATTAAGTCTGTTCTTTAGTGGAATTCACCCACGCTTATAAGCCTAAAAGTAAACATACACAAAAATACCGAGGTTTGACAGAGTTCCAGGAAGCATGTGAGCACAAATCCAAACTTGAGATAAATCAACAGTTGAGACATTTGTAACTGTGTCAGACATTTAAATCTGTAATTAAATGCCAGATAGTCAATGTTAAAATATTTTAATAATCCTCCCAATTGGACTACCTAATAAACTGCTTGTTTTGGCAACTGACTGGCTTATCAAGAAAACTCTGAGCAAATTATTTAGCTATCAGGTTACAATAAGCTGAAAAGGAAATGTAACTCTAGTGACAAGTAGAATACCATACGGCAGTTGGGAGAATTAAAGTGTTAGAACATGCACACCACTAATGTACAGCTGATGAGAGGCTTCTCAACACAAACGAAAGCTGGGGAAAAATGAAGCTAAATGTTTATTGCGATGATCTCATTTAAAGGCAATAACCCCTGAGGGCTCAAGATTCAACTTAACAAAACATTAGCAACTCCAGCTCTGGAGTGATTATTTCACCCAGGCTCTCACTGTTCACAACACACTACAATTGTGTTCACTTCCACTGTAAAGCTGTGGCTGACACAGGATATGGCTTCACTACTGAGCACAGTGAAAACACCTGGCTAAAGAGTGTAAAGGTAAGAAATATGGAAGGGATGTTAAGTTTTGTTTCTGATGTGCTGCTCTGTCTCACAAGGGACAAATCTGCATATCTCCAGCACTTTGGTTTGTAAGGACCATACAAACCGAAGGCAGCAAAGACCCTTCGGGTAAGAGGTTTCCATGCACCAGGCAGAGCAGGGGTATGTGTGGGAGTGCTTTTCTGCTTCTGAAAGCTGTGAATAAACTTGTGCATCCATCTTGAAGCCTTCCTGGCAGCCGGTGAGGCACAGACAGATACTTACGGCAGAGGGCTTTCTGCAGCCTGCGGAGTTTCATGGCAGTCCTGTATGCCGAGAACCTGACGTTGTTCAGGTCAGCTGTAGGGGGACAATATCAAAATAAGAGATCAGCTTTACACCTGACAAATAACCAGACTCACAAAGACGTTGCTAAGTTGAACTACAAGATTATACTTTTTGGTTAAAAGAACAGAGGGAAAAAAGTACGTTAGAAACTCCACTGAGCTAAAGCCCTCAAAGCTTGACAATCGACCATCCAAAAAGAAAACACTAAATCCTAAAGTGTTATTTCCTTTTGTTCAAAGGCACTGAACTTAAGAGCACTTGAAAGCCCAACATCAGAGACTGCAGCCCTGTGTCTGAAAATGCCACAAAGCCTTTCACACCAAAGGCACTGAGAGGGAGATAAGACCCTGAAACTCCTCGTGTGTCCAATGCACCAGCCAGACTGAGTGCAGACAGTCCCAAGAGAAGAGCACTGCCCAGGAATAAACAGGTGACACTCAGCTACTGCTAAAAAAACCCCCAACTTAAAAAAAATTCCAATTAAACTTCTGTGCTTTCTGCCTAAGCAGGCCCCAGCCATGCCCTGAGATGCAAAGCCTTCCTGGAGAGAAGCCAGCTCACCCAGCCAGGTGAGTTCCCAGTTCCCACCTACAAAACGGCAGGGAGCTGGTGGGCTGGGGCAGGGAATAGCACCCCACTAGGAATACACTGTCTGGCATGACTTTTGCTAGAGCTGTCCTCGTATGTTTAACAAAATAAGGACATCAGCACAAGTCCCCACTGAATAGTCTAACCATGACTCGAAAACCTCCCGGGACACTGTGGGGGCAAAGACATGCCAGACCAGAGCAGAGAAGCTGTTTTCCAAGGGGCACTGCCAGTGGCTGTACTGGGAAACAAGGGGTGGGCAGGGGACACACTTGTGTGCTACAGCACAGCCAACTCCACTGCTGGAAAACCAGCTGGCTGTTCCTGGTCCTGTCACCTACCCAACTAACAGATACTCCTGTGCAGCCTAGGGATCATTCCCAAGGGATTGCTTGGCATCTTGTAATTTAAGGGTTTTCTAGCACAGAAATGCACTCACTGCTTGTGCCAGCCAGTTTCAGCACCCAACAACACTGCTGAGTGTATTTAATTTACTGATGAAACCCATGGAGCCTAAGGAATTAATGATGGGAAAGTGTTTAGAAAATGTTTACTACTACGTAAATATGAAAAGAACATTAGGAAAAAAATGTAGTGGCTCAAAATAAAGACCCGTTTAGCTCAATAAGCTGCCTCTAAGCCTGGCAGACTCTTAGAGAAAGAATATGATGAAAAACAGGGAAACACAAACCAGTTCCTTGCTGGCATATGAGCTGAGGTGCCATAAAGCTGTTTGAAATGTGGTAGCTTGGGTATAACTATTCCAACATCTTTTATAATGATGTACAGGTATAGGTAGCAGAGGGAATATACTCTCAATTACATTAATTTTAATTAAGCTGTTCTGAATGAGCAATATGAGGTATGATAATTCAGTAGTTCTGTATACCTTAATAAAAGCTGTGGAACATTTCTGAAACATGTCTTAGAGTAGAAAGGAAAGTCTCAGTTTTGTATATAATTTCTTTTTCTTTGCACACCTTCATACACTTTTTTAATGCGCCATTCTCCTGTGTATTGCTCCTGCCAGCTCTGTCTCTCTTACAGTCATCCTAACAGATCCTTTATGTGGTGTAGAATACAATGAGCAGGTTAAATAAAGCCACTTAATTTGTCTTAAAGAGAAATTAATAAAGCAGTCTCTCACAAACACACCATGACTTCAGTTACATTTTGCACCCTTGCTGTAAATCTGCACTCATATTCTGGAGCAGAATATTATGGCTAGCATCTCACAAAAATGAAGAAGCTTTCCCTAAATTTTCTCTGAGTATTCTGAAAAATGCTTATATATTTATTATTTACATTTTCAGAAATGTGAGTAAATAGATATGCATATTTCAGGCCTCAATCACGGCAGAAAGCACAATTCATGAAGACACTTAATCCTGGAAGTACTACAGTTTACATCTATTTTCCTGTGTATGTAATACACACTGAATTTATTATCAACCTTAACGACATAGCTGCCAAGAAGCATCTGCTCTAAATGACAGAGCAGCAATGACAGGAGCTTGTTTTGGAACCCTCATCTCAGGTTTTGAGAAAGTAGAGGCAATGCTGATCTTTTGGCTCTGCATGTCAAGGCCAAGCGCAGCCGTCCCACACCTCCACTCCCACCTTCGCTGCTGTTACCAGGATCAGTCTGTGCCCAGTTACTGTCCCCTTGTCAGCTGCTCAACTGCCACCACCCCCACGCTCCTGATGGACAGCTCTCTTACCAAGTGGTGACAGTCACTTAAGGTCATTGGATCTTAATGATTTCACTCTTCCACTCCTTATGCCTACGAAACTGCCAGTGGTGTCTTTTCTCCCCTGGAGCTACTGGTGAACAAATGTTCTGCTCTGTGTAGCAAAGAAGGGAGCCCAAGCCTTTCCTAGTTGGGTTCAAAACACTTCCCTTGCTGATGTGACCCCATTTAAATGAATCAAAGAACGCAAGACTTAGGGAATGAGACTTGGACACTGGGCTGGGGAGTACTGGATGTAATGTCACCCCTAACAGCGAGGGAGGGGACCTCGAGTGAAGCAGCACAAGGCACTGGCTGGTCACATGCCAGCTGCTCCAGCTGGGAACAGGCAGAGGAGGGAGTAAGGAGGCTCAAGCAGCAGCAACCTTCAAAAGGCCCATGGAAATACCACTAGTTCCTCCTTCTGTGTGTTCTTGTTTGGGTTTTTTTCATTCCTGGGTCCAAAGGGAAAAAAAAAATGATGCTATCTCCACTCCCAAACAGTCCACTAAAAGAGTAAGGAATCACTAAGCCTTGATTCCAAAGCTTTTATCATCTTGGAGCAGGCTTGGGAGTCAGTGTACCATGCAAGTTTTCCTTCAGCCCTTTCCTCCCACTCCTAGAAAATATGCACCACCTCTTCATCCAAACAGGGTGGTCAGAGGGTGAAAAGCCCTTACTGTATTGGGAGTACAGTTTTCCAAGCTGTTTAACAATACTCCCTCTCTTCATTGCTCAGAAGGTAACTTTCAAGATTGGAACAAAAAGATGTTTATGGTCTGAAAGAACTCTGCAGTGCAAGAGCTCACCTCACCCCTGGAAAGGAACAGTCAGAGGAAAGGATTGTGAGAGAATATTTGGAGACATATGTACATGCCACAGCAAAGAGAAATAACGATTTTCCCACCACTTGGCCATGAATGACCTCTCTCTTCAAGTAAACATATACCTTTCTATATTTAATAATATGATAACACTGAACAAGAACTACCACATTTATTACAAATGCAGCCTTAATGAAGGGGACTTGATACTGTGGGTAGGAATAACACAAATCAGAATATTATGGAAAAATGATCAGATAGTTAAATTCTAACCTTTTTTGCATAATTCTGCATATTGAAAAATCTCAAAATATAATGGCTATGTTCTATGTCTACAGTATTCTAGAAACACCTGCAATTTCACATAGCAGATACTTTTGCTAGTGGATAATAAGGTAAAAAGCACACTCATTTGAGAAGTGGTTAGCGATTCAAATCACCTCCTGGAATATCCCACTGACTACTGACACATCAACAAATAAGATCTTTAGTTTGGGGTTTTTTTAAATCCTCCCATGCTAAATTCCAGATTTTACATTGAGATGTGAGTACTATTTTAAGAGGAGAAGCAGATTCTCAGATTCTTGAGTCTTCCTGCATAAAATAAATAAAAGTAAAAAAAAAAATCAAAGAACAGTAAAATTTTAAAAATAACATATTTTACAAGAGGTTTGGTGTCCAGCATGACAGGATATTTGTTTTCATTCTTAAAGAGTCACATCTACAACCTAGACAACAGGTTTTAAGTATGGTCTTATAACTCAACTGCTTTCCAGAGCAGTTCTTAAAAAGACTAACCCCCCTACAGCTGCTGCTGCTGCTGAGAGTGCTGAGTGATTGGGATATTCCACTTGATAAGGTACTGTCCTCTACAACAGAGTAATCTCCCTGGGCATTTAAAAACTCTGGGATGGACCAGACTACCTTCTGTCAAAGGCTGTTCACATAATTTTTATCTCTCTGTAAGGTGATCTGAAGGCATCTCAGAAAGTCCTTTCTTACTTTAAAGAGGATTCCTTGTTTATATTATTGTCAATATTGTTATAATTGCTTTTTCAATTAAAGAGGACAAATACAGATGTTTCATTTGATTTTATGGACAGCAATATTCTCACTGTCTGGACACCATCTAACTAAATGAGCAGCTTACATGCTTCAGGCGGTAAGAGTAGAATTTAGCAAGGTACCAACTAAATTCTTTCAAAGGAATTAGATGTCACCAGATCAAATCCTCATCTTCATTTGAAAAGGTTTACAGAGTTCTGAGGGGCTTATTACTCTCAGTTGCAAAATCTGAACCTAGAGTGATATACCTTGAAACCTTGAAGGGTTACTCAACCATAGCTTGTGACATGCTCATAGACTGCTCATAAATACACTGCCTGCAGTGGATAACCTATTTTGGAAATTACATGTCACTGTTGTCTTTGACAATGGAGGTTAAAAATTGTTTACTGGACAGTCCTGAACAGACCGTAATTTCACTACCAGTCACTAAGCTTTCACATTTCACCAGACATTAAACAGCACTCTCGACTTTTCAAGAAGCTTCATCTCACATTGTTTCAATACAGCTGAAATTCCCTGACAGGTTGATAAGAATGCTGGTTTCTTTCTGCTGCCCAAAACCTGTACCTAAATCTTTTAATGATGCCCTACAGTGACATATATTGCCTCTTTAGGAATTGTAATTTTAAAATGCAAATGAGACAAATGCACAAAGGAAGGAAATTAATCAAGTAACACTGCTTAATATCAGTTGAGTCTCGGCCATTGACTTTTATTATAACAATAATTAATGCTATCATCTCCACTGCTTTGACAAAAAATAACAGCAAACTGTTATTATACGTACAGCTTAACCACTCTGCATGAAACAACACAGCATGTTGTACTAGACCTGTCCCACTGAGTGAAAAAGCCAATAGTGTCTCTGGTAATTAGCAAGCGGGAGGTACCCAGGACACCACAATGCTTCTGATTGCATCTAGGCCAAGTGGTTGAACACTGCAGCATGTGCCAGCATCCCCGTAACCAGACCAATTGACATGCAACATCTTTTCTTCAGCCAGCAAACCCAAATGTGTAAGAAAGGATAAGATGTACACCTGAGTTACACCCTGTTACAGAGTTACACCCTGTTATGTGAGTGGAGTTTGCAATCAGAAAGGTCAGAAACCCTTCATGCACACTAGAGGAGAAGCAATCATACTGGAAAATCCTAAAATAAATTACAAGCAACTTCAAAAAATATTAATAAAAGGTGTTCATTTGCAAATCAAGAGTGCAGTTACCTTAAGCAAAATGTTCCCACACCAGTCACCAATTCCATAATAGGACATTACTTCACTCTCTCTAAAATACCTTCCTTCACTGCTAATACACCTATGCTTTCATTTTCAAGGGATGCAAGCTTAACTTCTACCACTTAAGTTCTACCTCTCTGCCATACATTTATTGTCTGTTACATGATGCTGCACAGGATGCAATCACACAGTTAGAAAGATGACCTGCTCTAGGTCTGATTACTATCCAAGGCTGACAGAACCCAACCAATCCTATTTTCTGAAATGAGCTTGAAAAGGACATTAGTGAATAAGCACCATTTAAAGAAAGGTCATATGTACCATCTCACTGGATTTCAGTAGAAATCAGATGACTGATGCATGCAATAGGCAAGGGTCTTACTAGTACAGAAAACAATTAGTTGAATTTGAATAAAAAGCTCATAATAAGGATATGATTTAGAAGTTGCTAATAAGAACTGTAACGACAGCAAGGGGCAGTTAATAACAGGACAAATAAAATAGATAAACCAAAAAGGATGATGTTTATCCACCCTGGTCATTGGGAGTCAGAAGCCCACATTGCTACACAAGAGTAGCCAGCCCCAAGAACAACACAGCAGCTGCTGCCAGAAGCCCAGAGGAGGCTCAGAGGCACCTTCCAGCATTCTCCCACCTTGTGTTAAGCAACTCTGACATTTCTTTACATAATCCACAGAGAACTTCCCCCCGCCCCAACTCTCCAAATTAAATGGAGAGCTGTCACCAGTGCACTGCGGCCTGCAAGGGTGAGGGTGGTTTTCACCCTCTTGTCTTGCCTTGGTGAATTAGGATTGATAAGGAGATGCACAGGGCAACATTTCTGACTGCACCCTGCCACTGCAATTCCTGTTCAGGGTGACACTAATGCACCTTGAGGAGACTCGTACTGACATGACATGGAAGGCTGGAGGAGGGGGACACCAACAGTATGGCACAGCAGACCAAATCCTCCTGGGCCATCGCAGCAAAAGTTAGTCATTTCTAGTTTAAAGTCAAAACACCACTACTCTGAGCTAAGCTGCCTGACATTAAACATTCACTCTCAGAAGATAATCTGAAAAAAATTAAGCACCTATTCTATTCTTGCTCTTCCCGTCTCTCCCCTCATACAAAGGTCCTTGCCCTCCAAGACGGTGAAAAACACAAATTATCTTTCCAGTGATGCCCTGCAGTCACCATGAGGAGGAGAAAATTTGTAAGGGGATTGTAAAAGAATGGTGTAAAAACAGTAGATCTGCTGCAGAGGAACTACTTTTGGAAAGAAAAGCAGCTGGAGCAGTTCTCAGTACTTGGAAGATTTTCAGAGGGAAGTTAGAAGAAAATGGGAGTGGCTCATAATTGTGTAAATACAAACCAGGGGATGTCTGTCAGCCTCTGAACCTTTGAGACTCGCCAATTTTTATCACCTCTCCTATCTCAGCATTTATTATTTCTCTGGTTTTTTAATTCATGTGATTCCTTCTTATTTAATGTACACCAGCATCTCCTACCTGTTGCCACTTTGATTAGATATTAAACAACAATTAAGTAATTCAATATAGACTTTTTAAATGTAGCTTTAAGTAGCCATAACTTTAAATGAAGAGTGAAAATTGTCCAACTTGAGTAAGGAGTAGATGCTTCATTAAAACTGATAAAATGCTACGTTGTTTTAAATAATAAAGAGCAGTCAAGAACAAGCATTTTAGTGCCTTAAAAGAAAAAGCTTCTGTTAAAAAGAACAGCCAGTTGGAAATTTTTGATACACATATTAAATTTCAAATGAAGTATTTCACAGTTATTATGGGTATCTTTATAACCAGCCACGTTTCAGAAAAGGAATTCAAAGAGAATTTCAGAATACTTCCTTCATGGGCAGATTATTTTAAAATTTCTTCCTATGGGTTCTTCCTGCAGTCTGTGATGCAGTTCTATTGAAGACAGGATACAGGACTTCCTCAATGGACCATCTGATCAGTCAAAAGTGTACACAGCACATTCCTATCTTCTTTTATTAGAACCAAATAATGCTCCCAAGTAATTTAGCTTCATTTTTATAAGTACCCAAATCACTAAAGACACTACAGTATGAAACTTGAAATTCATCTGTTTTAGCAAAATATAATGCAGCAATTTGTAGGTGTGTGAATTGGATATGTGAAGATTAAAACTAATATTACTCCTCTTTGTTAGAGAAGTGTCTCTTGCATCTCAAAGGCATAGGCAGATAAGAAACGTTACCTCGTGCCAGGATGCACCTTCCTCATTCACTAAAAAAAATTAGGCTTTTAGTAATTTGTAAGAATTTAAATTAGACATAAGCATCCCCAAGCAAATTATAAAATACTGGGATGTATAGAGAGCTACATCACACAGCACAGTTATTCCCTACAGGCTAAGTGTAGGAGTTAGAAAATGAAAATGAAAACTCTTGACAGCACTGATGTACTTGGTCTCACTTTTTTACATTTACCCAGATTGCAGAATTCATGTTTTCTACCAGATTTTTAAAATGCATACATACTAAGCTCTTTACTAGCTTGTTCATATGAATGAAAAGCAAAATTTGGATCCTAATGTGGGGTAAAATAATAGGATCTAATGAGTATGCAATACAAAATCGACTTTAATAACATCTTCTCAGATAATATATTACTGAACAGTCTGAAAAGACTTCAAACATCCCATTATTACCGTTTTGACCTGAGGCAAAGCGAAGCACTGAAAATACATCAAGGGTTCTGTTCAAGGACTAAACGGGTTATACTTGTATTATGCAGTTTGTGTGAGAGTTAGGCAACAATGATTACACTGAGTTCAAAAATAAAATAAAATAAATCAGTAGGTTATTCAGTAGCACCTTCATCAAAGCTTCACCCATGTGGTACTGCACAAAGAATCACCTTGTCTAATCTGTTTTGTAAACATATATAGACACCTCAGTTTACTCAGAAAAATACACATTCATTCTTTGCTAAAATCAGTGTTGCTTCCATATTAATAAGTATTTGGTCTCAGCTCCAAAAGAAATAAAACTAGCCAGATAGAGGACTGCTTTTTTGGGCATCTCTTGCTCCTGAAAAGGAAAATAGCAGGAGAAAAAAAAAGCTCACAAGTAAGTAAGAAAGAGGAACAAAATCTGCCTGAACATGTTCCTTCTTTATGCAGTAAGAAATAAGGCTATCTTAAACTCCTGACATTTGGGTGGTACTCACAGTAATAAAACTCAGTTAAAGTAAATGCAAACTGACTTCAGCAGTCACACATCTTCTGAACTGCTGACCTGAATCCATCAGGACATTTTTCTCCCTTATTACCTTTTCACTTCTTGATATTCAAGAGTACTCTAGCTGAACCAGGGAACTAACACAAGAAAAGCAGTTGCAACAGGACTTTGTGTCTGACCAACAACAGTATCAGAAATATCATGCAATCCCTGGATCAAAGGCGGCTGCAGAGTCAGAGTGAAGTTCAATTAACAAGCAACTGTTTGAAGACCTACCTGTATTAAAGGGATGTCTGCAAGTGCAATTACTGTTTGTCCTGAAACTTTTAAACCACTCACTTTAAGAGCAGAAATATAAAGGAGACAAGCAGGGCAATACATTATAATTAAACGGCAAGTCAATACTTGTCTTCTTTCGCATTTGGTTGGCCTGATCTTATACATCGTATATCCCCTTTTGGCATACAGACCTGTATGCTGGTTAATTTTTAAACAAACTGCTGCCACAGTGCTAATGCTATAAGGAAAAAAAAATCTTCACACTGTCTCATTTCATTTTATCATATTAGTTTTCTAAAGTATTTTTAGTATGCCTTTAACTGCAGAGCACCATAGAGATACCTGAGTTAGCTTGAAATAGATTATACTTGCATAATTAGACTGTTTTCAGCAGCTAAACTAGAGTTTAGCAGGTGCTAATTTAAGCTATTTTTCACCATGGTAAATAAGCCTGCACTGAATGCTAGATTTGACTGTCCCAGTGCTCACGCTGGCTTGTTCAAAGCTGGTTTATATATGTGTGTTGTACAGACGTAACCTTCTTCATGAATGCAGCTTATTCACTGATATTTCTTTCACTGAAATAGCTTAATTTTTATTATATCCTCCATTATTTATTAACAGAACCATTAAAAGCAAAGAGTTAGCTATTAAATGGTCTGCCAAGCAGCCTACACGAGAGCATAGATTAACCTATTTTATCTTATAGATGTGTTTCGTTAATAAAATCCAAACCGGCTAAAATATGGAAAAAAAACCCTCCACCAGAGAGGCACATCTGAAGTCATAATAAGCATGCAATTTGGGTATTCAAAATGACATCATGACAGCTGCTATGCCTTCTAAGTATTGAAAGTGCTTTAAAAATAAAGCAGTGGTAACACAGTTTGGCAAATTGCTTCAATTGGCTTCCCACCATCCAAAAGTCAACATTAACAGCAGCTTGGTTTGATTTTTTTCATCTGCCTTTTGTAAAGCAGATTGGACAGTGAAAAGATTCAGATTTTTTTTTTTTTAAATTTCTGTCCCAATCTTTCAGTAAGAGTTTGCAACAGTACACCCAAATTACTCTGTAAACCCAGCACACAGTCCTAACGTACTAATTGAAATACGATTTTTTTCTACTGCGTGTTTGAAATGTGCTACTATGCCTCACATATTCCCCCTTGCAGAAAATTTTAACCTTGATAAAAGCACTGTCTTTCTCTGTCAGTTAATTTCAGTTTATTTCCTCTGGAAAGAAATCTTTGCCTTAACAATTCATCCAACTCAGAAAAACCCCCCACTGAACATCTGGTAGAGATGTCTTACCTAATGACTGGTAAAGCTCAGTCATCTTGGGATGATCCCAGCAGGTCGTTTGCGTCTCATGGCTACAATACAAAACATGAAAGTTAGTAAAGTAAAATTTCTCTCTGCATCTCACAGCAAGTGATGCAGGTTGAACATCAGAGCACGGTGCCAGAGCACTACCCATATCCTGGGCTGCTCCAGCGGGGGTTCTCAGCAGCAGCAGACATGTCTTCTTTCAACATGAGGCACTAACTCGGAGCACTTTACTTAGGAAAGGGCTCGTGAAACAAAATTAAAAGTAGTGTTAATATCAAAAAAACCAGCAAGTATTCAGATAAGTCAATGTTTTGAGGGATTTGTAAGCACAGTGATCAGTTCTAAAGAACTCTTTGTTTTGTACAGGTCATTCTCTGGTTGCTCCAAACTAGAGGACAGACATTTGAAAGGGCTTCATTCTTAAAGCATTTATGGGAACTCTGACCAGATACTGAAATCCATGGCATTGCTTTCCCCTACACACTCTCTCAATGCTTCCCATGTGGAAGGTAAGAGTTATCCAAAGCAGTAAAACTCCAATCTTTCCTTTCAGTCCAGACACCTGCACTAAAATCCCCATGCAACAGCCAACTGATCCACTCACTCACACCACTTCACAGGCCAATACCTCGCACCCTGTATTGACAGTCTCTTTTGGCAAAGACTCTTGGCTGCTGCTCTTTTTCCCTGGGACTCCCAGGCCCTTTCCCTCTCCCTGGAGGTCCCTGTGCAGTGTCAAGCAGCAGAGCTGTTGGGAAGCCAGGGGAAAGCTAAAGCAGGTTATGAAACGCTGCAATATGACTAGAATGTAAATTGGACAGTCTCTGCATTGAGGGGAGCAGCCTCCAGCTTTGCAACACAACATGTTGCCGAAAGACAGGCAGCATGAGAATGAAGTGTTAGCTGGTGTAGTAGCAACACATGTCTCCCAAGGTTATACTTTTTATGAATTTGTTTTTTAATGACAGCATAGCTAACATGATGGTGTTTCTATTAACATAGAAATCTTGCTTATCTATCCTGTAGCAAATAAAATCCTCTTCATATAGAATTCAGCCACATTAAAAGATAACCATGAGTCTCCATTAAAAAAAAAATCTGGAATGTGTATGTACCGTATGACACACTGGTCATTTCTGTACATAAAAGCAGACACCAGGGTTTCAACATGCACACATTGTTTGGGAGAAAATATGCAGGAGAGCAGGACCCGACCCACAGAGCTGTGGAGCTCCTGGAGCACATCCCTCCCAGCTCCAAGAGATTAAACCACCACCCAGCAGCACCTGTACACCCAAATGTGACCTGGAACACTGACGAGGTTGTTTTAGAAAAAAAAATGTTCCTTGAGTTCTCCTTTTGAGGCACTGATGTTCCCAAGTGCACATTTATCCTTTACAGATTAAGAAGAGGTACAACTTCCAGTGAATCACTTCAACACCACCCCTACTCACGAAAAGAAGAAAATCGTGACATGTTTTCTTAGTGTGATTTAATTTTGGCCTTAAAAGACAGGCTATTTATTTGATCCATGTGAATACTTTACTGCCCCAGTAACTTCTGTATGTTCAGCAGCTTACTATATATATATTTCCAGATTTTCCTCTGTAACTGCAAGGAAGAATGAAAGGGATCACAAGCACTAAGAAGGAAAAAAAACGCTGCCATAGCGCTGCCCTACTTGAGCACAGGCTTTTAAACAAGCCCTGTCTCATCAACTTCAGCATTCCTGCCCCTTCCCAATTCCTGAAGTGGCTGAAGGCATTGAAAGAGGAAGGAGGAGAGCAGAAGAGCAAAAGCAGTCTTGTTCTGTTAAAAATGAGTCTGCAAAGGGAGGTGGCTGCAGTTGCATTCAGAAATTTCAGCCTGGGTCTATGAGTCTCCATTTTTTTTGTTGTTTTTTAATTCCCAGAAACTGGGTAGCTTCAAGTGAAAACCTATGGATCTGAGCCACCTGCACCCAAGCCCCTGCATTTCCCACCTTGCTTGGGTATGGGCAGGTTTTGCAGAGAGAATGTAACACCACAACTTTTAACCATACCCAGGTATAAAGTGTGTTTTTGAAGAAAAACAGAAACAGTTTTGTTCACACATTCAGTTCCTAAAAACTCAGCCACCTGAAGCCTCTGCTGATGCAACAGCAGTCCAAAGGAAAAGAGAACTCATGGCTGAAGAACCTTGTAGCCAGAGATGTCAGGATTCAGGTGAATGGGCTGCAGACCCAACAAATGTTCACACTCACAGACCTGGGGTTGCAGTTTGTTTTCACCCAATGTCCATTCCATATCAGTAATTCCAGAGGCATGAGCTTGGCTGCCCTGGCTTGCTTTCCCATGGGCAGGTAGCCCCAGAAGTGGTGGATAATTGAACAGCAACTGTACCATGGTTTGTATGCCAAATCATGCAGTAAAAATGAGAAAAAGAACTTACACAAAGAGTTACAAGAAACCTCTGAAGACAACCTGCCTGACTTTCCATATGAAATTAGTCTGGTAGACCCAAATTGTTCTATGGATAAACTAGACCACTTCAGACTCCATAGCTGCTACCCTGGCAGCCTTTAAAGAAACTGTTTCCCCATGAAAATATTTAAAAGCCATCAGATATTGGGCAAAGGTAAATACAGATAGGATTACAGAATCCCAGGCCTGTGAGGGATAGAAGAACAAAAGGATCATTTTAGTGTGAAAAACTAGTATGGTTAAACACTAATCAACATGACACAGATCAGTTGAACTTTTTATTTTCATGGTTTATGGTAAGGCCTAACCACATAACAGTGAATTTAGTGTATATGGTTTAAGCTTATGGAATTCACTATTCCTGAAAATACCTAACTGCTTTCCTAAGACCTTTTAAATAAAATTTCCATTGCCAAAGAAACACCAGATTCCAACTCCTTTCAGATATTTTTAATGCCAGTAACCCCAGAACTCTCCTCATGGTGTAAGAATAATTATCTCGGAGATGTGCATTTTCTAAGGAATGATTTCATTAACTTCATCTGCAAGTGACAAAGACTGAACTTTCAGGGCAGGTGCATTTCTCCTTTTGCTTTATTTTTAAACTTTGTTGCAACTTAGAGGAAATATTCCTTTCCTTAAGACTACAAAAGTCAAGTAAGGAGAGACCCTAAGTCTTTGCCTCACCACCTTCCCAGCAGTGACTACCCGGAGCGTCCCACACCAGGTGGTGCCCAGCTGCCCTCGGCAGGGATCACCCATCTGGTACCAGACCCACGGATGGGCTGGCCAGCTGTCAGCACACCTCTGTGCTCTTGTAAAAAAAAAGCAAGGGCTTTGAAGTGAACTGAACCTTGGTGGCTGTGATTTCTGTAGAGGTTGAGTGCCCACACAGAGCCAGGGCAGACTTTGCTGGTACTTTACATGCAGAACACAAGAAGGCTGCAGATATTTCGCTCCAGCTAAAAGGCGTTTGCCTCCCAACGTTCTCAGCTCGGAAAATTATCAACTATTCTGCACACAAGGGCAGAATCCAGGAAAGGTTAGATTCCATCAAGGCTGTTCTTCATAAGCCTCTTTGCCATTTTCAAAGGCCATTTAATTGTGAGCTTTGGGGTTGGACCGGTGGGGGAGGATTTGTGTGTATGCCCTTATTGTGAACACCGTCTGAAGTGAAATGCCAGCTCAGCAGATTCAGGCAGCCTCAACCACACTTGGGAATGCTGTAGCATCCTTAATAGATCTGCAGTAAAGTGTTTGCCAGAGTTTCAAACTCCGGTGAACAAGGCCCTTTACAGCCTGCAAGTCAGGAAGACATGAAAAGTATAGTACAAGTCCTCTTGACTAGCAGCAGCTGAAGCAGGGTGAGAGTATGTGCTGAAATAAGTACTCTGAATGTTTTTCCTACAAACCACCAACACAAAAAGGCATCAACGCACACAGCCAGCAGTTCTGCAATACTGCACATGCTCACAGGATACATTTTTCAATTTGGCTCTACTGTTAGGTCAACTAAATTGCTCACTAGCTTTTAAATCATGGGCATTCTGCAACAAACAAAAATATAAATGTGCTCACTTGGCTTATTTTACTCTTTCTCACCTGACTTGAACTGCAAAAGCAGAAAGGAAATTAAAACCAGGCCTGGAAAGGAGACAAGCAGCAATGGCTAATGGTGACACCTAGGCATGGGTGTAACTGGTTCACTAAACAGAATGATAATTCAGTGGGATGAAAGTATAGTCTTCACTTGAGACACCCTTTGGGAACCGCAGGACCACTTCATTAAAGGATGATTATATTATATTAGCAAGGATAATTTTTATGTGGGGAATTCTGTCACACCATACCTGTGTGAACTCCTCTGTTCCTGCCAACAGCAGAGAGATTTGTCTCTCATCGCTGTCAGCAGAGCCAATAACGCACAGGATTGGAAACCTGAAATCAGGAGATGATATCCAAACTGACACGCTAGCTGAATTACAGTTCCCTTGTTATAACTTGATCAGTTTGGCCAAAATACAGTTATTTTATCTTCATTCCTTTTATATTATTTCTGAGCAACAGCAGCAGCAGGAGTGGAAAGCAATGCTCCCCCACACCCAAATTCCTGCACAAATCCCCCCCCAAACATTCCTGCACCAGCCACAGCGTAACGTTCACAAATCTTTTAACTGTTTCTGATCGCACTCCTTCTCCCTCACCCTTTTTAAAAAAAACCCCAAAACCTATACCTAGGATTAGGTCTGGTGTATTCACTGCTCAGCTCCAGAACAGAATTTTAGGTTGAAGCTGCAGAGTCCGTTTTAAACTCTTATAGCCCTCTTCATTGGTGATACCAGAGCCAGTTCTGCTGCACTTCTCCCCACATCCTTCATTAGAAAATGCGACAAGAATTAGATGTGCACATGCAAAGATGTGCATAGAATAAGAAATCCTATCATGTAGCAATAAATACATAGTTACATATGCTGACAAAAAAAAGCACCAAAATTATAGTAATATTTTACAAAGCACTGAACTGATCCATTTTCAAAAAACACAATTTATAATACCTTTCACCTTCTAGCTTTATGAGGAATAAAATGTTATTCCAATCACTTTATCACTGTTGTCAAAAAGCCAAAATAAGCGTAAGAGTTGTTTGGATTTTTCTAAACTAACCTAAATGCAACTGAAAGAGTTTGAATGAACAGATATTACCTTTCATTTAAAAGAAAAATGTTTTCATCAGCAGATGACAGTGATTGCAAGGAAGATTTAATATTTTTCTTTTTACAGTGTTTCATTAATTCCGTTGATAAAACAAGTTACTGCTATGGAAAGTATTAGCAATGTAAAAAGGTGGCACTCCTTTGTGCTTTACAAAGGACTACTGTTTTCATCTGTAAATCTAGAGACTACTGATCTGTGCAGAGATTATTTCTGTTTAAGCCAAGGATCAGAGTCCCTTCAGCAGGAATTTCACTTTAGCCTGTTTTATTGGCTTTTGCGAGATTTATCAGACTGCTGAAGGCAGGCACCAATACATATTAAAGTTTCTTGCCGATACTGGAAATGAATAGTAGGAGAAGGGCAAATATCAGCTGCCGAGTGCTGAATAGTAACTCTTTTTTTCTCCCTTGATGTTAAACATTTATTTTGTCTGCTCTGTCAGGGGCAAAGATTCGCACTCAGTGGTTTGAGCTGGGTAAGCCTTGCTCCCCCCAGCTTGTCACTCTCCACTGATCTATTTGCTTTCCAAAGCCTATCCTCTCTGCTCCTGCCAAAGCAATTTCACTGCAGGGTCTTGTCAAATCCAGGCTCAGACAAGCAACGGCCTTGAACAATTCCTTAGTGCTAAAAAGGTCAAAGATCCCAGATATAACCAGGTTTCCCGTTTCCTCAGTTATGTACACACACGCCTGCAAAAACCACCTCTCTGCCCAACTTCAGTCCAAGGCGCAGGCTGGGGATACCGGTGGTGTCCCGGGCTGCAAGATGCTTTACAGCAGCTATTAAAAGGCAATATAAGGTGCCATACAGCAACAAGAAATACAGCACTTGCAGTGCAATAGCCCGGAGGGAATCCCCTCCCAACCTCTTCTCCCTATTAACTTGAAACATTACTTCTAAGCATGAAATTACAGGGAGGGGAAAAAAAAAGGAAAGAAAAAGAAGAGCAAGCCATACGCCCCCAAGCACGTTTGTTTTCAGGAATTCCGCTGGAGTTCACGCCCGACCCGAGTTGCCCTACAGGCGATATGCCAGGCAGGTAACGCTGTGCAGTACCGCGCTACCCCCAAAAAACCGCGGGCATCCCACACAGCTGGGATTCCCTGGCTCGGCTTTCCGCCCCCGGAGCCCGCACCGGCACAGGTACAGGTACAGGTACAGCCACGGCACAGGTAGGGGCACAGGTAGGGGCACAGGTAGGGGCACAGCCACGCGTGCGTGCCGGCTCTCACCGCCATCTCCTACGTGTGCCAACGGGGCGCATCCAGCGCCCAACTACGGCCTCGGGAGCGGGGAAAAGCGCCGAACCGAACGCGCCTTTCAAGTTCGCCGAAGAAACCCGGCGGCAAGTTGAGATTTTTCGGTGTAAGAGATGACAGGCTCCGCCGCCGGTGCCGAGGGCGGCCGGACACGCCGCTGGCACCGCCGCGGAGCGCGGGGTGGCCCCGGGGCTCGGCGGAGCCGCCCCCGCCGCACCTGCCGCCCCGCGACCCCGCATCGCCCTTACCCCCGGAGCTGCTCCCTCATGGCGGCGGCTGCGGAGACAGAAACAGCGCGTCCGCCCAGCCCCGCCGCTCAGCGCCACTGCGGCCGCCCTGCCGGCAGGGAGGGACGGCGGGAGGGAGGGAGGGAGGGAGGGATGGAGGGAGGCAGGGAAGGAGGGAGGGGGCGGCGCTGCCCCGGNAAGCCATACGCCCCCAAGCACGTTTGTTTTCAGGAATTCCGCTGGAGTTCACGCCCGACCCGAGTTGCCCTACAGGCGATATGCCAGGCAGGTAACGCTGTGCAGTACCGCGCTACCCCCAAAAAACCGCGGGCATCCCACACAGCTGTGATTCCCTGGCTCGGCTTTCCGCCCCCGGAGCCCGCACCGGCACAGGTACAGGTACAGGTACAGCCACGGCACAGGTAGGGGCACAGGTAGGGGCACAGGTAGGGGCACAGCCACGCGTGCGTGCCGGCTCTCACCGCCATCTCCTACGTGTGCCAACGGGGCGCATCCAGCGCCCAACTACGGCCTCGGGAGCGGGGAAAAGCGCCGAACCGAACGCGCCTTTCAAGTTCGCCGAAGAAACCCGGCGGCAAGTTGAGATTTTTCGGTGTAAGAGATGACAGGCTCCGCCGCCGGTGCCNGGGAGGGAGGGAGGGAGGGATGGAGGGAGACAGGGAAGGAGGGAGGGGACGGCGCTGCCCCGCCCCGCTCCGCTCCCGCCCGGCGGCGCTGCCGGCGCCGCACCCCCTTACCCGCCCCAGCATCCCGGCTGCGGGGCGTCTGAGGGCACCTCGCCCCTCGCCGGATTCCCCGGGGCTGTGCAGCTCCTCTGGAGGCGGGAGGAAACCCTCGGGGCTTCCTTTGACTTCTTTTTGTTTGGTTGTTTTTTTGTTGTGTGTCCTTTGCCCTGCCCCGGGCCCGCCGGGGAAAGATGGGTGTGCTAAGAGGCGGCAAATCGGTTCACTTTCAGAGGGCTTGGGAAGAAAACTTAGCTAAAACATGCACGAATCTGGGACGGATTTGAAATGGGCCTTAACCTGCTTTTTTTTCGGTTGTTGCCTTTTTTCTTTTTGTTTTGCAGCTGTTAATTTCGGCACTTAAAATGCCGAGTGGTTTATTTGTGAGTGAAATCAGGTAATTTCATTTCTGAGGGCTTACCTTGACCCTGCAGGGAAGAGTGAGCATCTCCTCCTGGTCAGCCAGAGCAGAAATAGTTCTGCTCATACCGAGTTACTGTTGTGATGTTTCTCTGCACTAATATGTAATATGCATTACACAAAGGAAAGCCAACAATCTCCTCTCAGTGTCACAGGCACTTGAAATCAGTGCGGCCAGTCTCCATTCATGCATATTGTACATCTATGTCCTTTATTAATTAAAATGAGGCTTCATAAAGAACCAAGTCCTTCACATAACCAAGTAGTTTTTCAAGCCTTAAAGATTGGGCTTTCTTGGTAAAGCCACCCTGTTCAACCTTCCATTAGAACAGGTTGCTCAAAGGTCCGTCCAGCCGGAACGCTTCCAGGGATGTGGCATCTACAACTTCCCTGGGCAACCTGTGCGAGTGCCTCACCACTCCCACAGTAAAGAATTTTTTCTTAATATGTAATCTAAATCTACCCTGCACCTTTTGGATGTACAAAAAATCCTCCTGTTTTTACACTGGGAAGACGCAGGCCTACAAGCACGGAAAATTCATCCCACCCATAGTTTCTGTAACACAGGAACATCCCATAGATTGCTTTCCTATTACATACATGTCAGTAGGCATGTATGTAATCTTGGAAGGTTTTAGCCTGAGTACCAGGATATTCAGGGCTCCCCTTAAGGCTCCAGGTCGCTGAGTTATCTGAATTTAAGAAAAGTTCAAAAAGCAGTTCAAGGAGAGCCCACGTGGTTTTTTTCCAGAAGCATTAAAAGTGTGAGATGCCCAAGGTTCAAACCCTCAGGCCCTCAAATGCAAATATACAAATTAATGGAATTAAATACTAAATTCTCATAGTTTCCAGATGATTTAGTTTGTTTTAAAAGGTCTAACTCATAGTTTTCAGTTACCTTGGACCTACAACACTACTGCAATGTGGAAAGAAAATAGAGGATTAATTTTTGTGTAAACATAAATCACTATGTTAAAAGTCATTACCCTGTGAATTTTCCATTTAATTCGGTGGATCTGGTATTAGATCTATTGCTCTGTCAAGTATTTCAGTTTTGAGATGAATAAACTGGCTGAAGGCTATCAATTATGTTACATCAGCAATCTCACATTTTCCCATCTTTAGCCAAGTTTTAAGAAGTGAGAAATCTTTCTCTAAGTCTTGGTTTGCCTCTCACTGGGGAGGAACCTCAGGGTTCACAACAAGGAGAGAGCAGCTGCCCGTGTCATACAAAGAGACAGGGGCAGCCAGAGGCCCCCTGTTTCACAGCAAAAATGGTTTGTTTTCCCTTAGAAGTATCTAGCACTGATACCACCGACACACATTCCTTCAATTTTTACTGTTTCTGGAGTGTCCTGGTTTGCCTTAACAGAAGCTTGATGCTGCTATTATCACGCTGGTCTTCTTTCCCATACAATAGTGCCAAGTAATAAGAATTTAAAAACCAGTCTGAATTTCTCATACTTTGCATAATCTTTTTTCTCCTTGAGTTACAAATAAAGCATTGTATTCAATTAGACTCACAGCAGGTGAAAACCCCAATTAGTGAATCCATTTTCTTGGCTTTTTTTCCCTACCTTACACCCACACACCACTTTTTTTTTTTTTTTAAACAATAAAGGGGAACTCTGAGTCATTCCTCAATTGAAAAGCAAATTAACCCTTTGATCTCCCAAATCAAACTATTAGTCTCTCAGGAACATCCAGGGGAAAATAAGAATGTTGAAGGATTAAGGGATTAAGGCCTATTGACTTTATAAATTGATTTTTATAAAAAAATCTATTTAATGTAGTTCTGATTGTTGTCTCCAAATTCACAGAAGCTTTTAGCTGTTTTGATTGACCTGAAAATTATATTTTTTTTGTATCATGTACACACATAGTACCACTCTTGCTTCAAATTACTTTTAAACTGCCAATAATTTCTTACAAAAATATATTTTGTTTGCAGTGTAAATGGTTACTGTCTTTGGCATTTGCAACTGAAGCCAGTCCATACTTAATTTTATTTGATAAAAGATAGTAATCTTCCCATAGAAAATAAAACAGGATTAAAAACTAAGCTGAAATTTTAATTGCCTGTGGTGCTTTTCTTATGTAGGGGCTATTCAGTCAACTTGTGCACCTACACAGAGACCTTGATCAGAAGAAGAACAGTGTTTGTTTCTTTTAAAATGTTGGTTTGTCCTGGACTGTATCTAATCTTTGTATCTATGTCTGCAACATTTAATAACACTAGGTGCTTAAAGGAAAATCACAGCTGCCTAAAAAAAGTGGGGGATATTAATTAGAAATGGTCTTATTATCCCAAAACTCTTCCAGAAAAAAAAAGAAATAGAAAGATGGGTTGGATTTGCAGGCAGCCTGACTGCATTGCTTGCTGTCCAAATGGTCACTGGAATCTCTATATTTAAGAAACCCAATTTTTCAATGTTAATATGTTCTTCTCAGAATGTTGACCCTTTTCTATGGCAAAAGAGACAAAGACATATGCACATTAAAAAAAATAAAAATAATATGAACATAAAATAATTGATTTCTAAAAATTAACATTCGATTCTAAATCTAAGTTTTAGGTACAAGATTGGCATCATTACTCCATGTTACAGACAGATCTTAAAGGACAAACACAGAAACGGGTAGGGACTTGCCTAAAAGTGGGGCAGACATTAAGGGTACAAGTTTGCTTGTAAGTTTAGCATTTCATGAGTTAGAAAACTAGAGAGACATTTTTTTAGTTTTACTGCCATGGAAAGTGAAGATACAACACTTTCCTATTAACCAAGTCTTGCTTCCAGAGCTCTGTGAAGCGTGCATCCCTCCTTGTAAGTGTGGCTGTACCATTTCTCATTATCTGGGCAGTGGATTAGCTTGCCTTGCATATAAGAAGATGTTGTGGTGCCCTGTGTCAGGCTGGCTAATCCGTTACACTGTTTACACCTATTTTCTTGGTATAAGTAAATACTAAAAATCACTTGGGATGGCACAGTGACACTTTCCTGGATCATCTCTCTTAAATATGCTCCAAGGGCTGACACCTCCAGGATGTTTTGGGTATTTGTTGATAGCTCTCTCAGAAGAGCCAAGAAGAGAAAGAAACGGGTAGGGACTCAGGTTTGTTTTGTTTTGGGGGGTTTCGCCTGTTTGCACATTCCGGTGGAAACACATTAAAATACTGCAATATAATGAAGGACATAGTTTTTAAATCCTCCATTCATTTTCCCCAACACTGTACTGTAAATTAAAGACTTAGTAAAACATCCATAGTTCAGTACACTTATAATCAGTTATTTACGCCATGGGATGTTGGGGAAGGAGCATTCCACTCCCTGTCCAGGGGGAAACCCAACCTGTGTCACTTAGGAAGGACGATGAGCTGGTGCTTCTTCTTACCCAGGGCTCATTCTCTGCAGGTAACTGGGAAGTGGAGCTCACAAGACTTTGCCTGACATGTTTCACTGAGATGTTCTTGGAGCAGACAGAGAAGGAAGATGATTTTTTTTTTTTTTTAATAAAACTAATTCTGCAGTAAATATCACAGAGCTCACAGCAATGTAATGCCCAGTCTGGAATGTATTGGGACATGGCACATGTGACAGGAGTACATTTGTTCCTGCTGAATGCTCAATGGCACAAACTCTGCATTCCTTTGGGCTGTACTTGCTTTTACTACAGTGAAGACACCTGATTAAAAGTGAAATCTTAGTCACTCTACGAGATGGGTATCACAGAGCCTCAGGAGCAGCCTGTGAGTGCCTTATGTTGCACTGCATTGCCTGCTGTTGCTAAAAGGTGAATGAGAGGGTGCCTGTCATTTTGAATTTATTAGACATATGTATGAATTCCATCCTGCTGAAATCTTCGAAAGGCTAATTTGGAGAGGCTACATTTATTTTTTAAGCTGATAGTGACAATTTAGACACCTTGCAGTAGCAGAGTGTTCAGTTTCTACTGCCACGTCTATGACCTTGAAAAGAGGAGCTAAGTGGGACTGAGATTAATGAAGATGACATGCATGGGGTGGATGGGGTGGATAGCACATCGCGGTTCCACCACCACCACCTGAGCTCTTCAGGTCATCACTGAAAATACCAAAAGCTCTTTTCTCCCTTCCATAAAAAACCACATCAAATAAGGAAAATTAAGAAAGGAGAAACCCTTACTCTTCTGGGATGGAGATGAACTGCAGTGTGAATAGTCCCAAGAATGGGAGATCAAGAAGCAACATGCTGATATAATGCTAGAAAACTAAAAGTAGTAAAACGCTCTCTGAAGTAAGGCTTTTGGGAAACTAACAGGGAAGAAGAGAAAACTGTAT
>VYXB01000733.1:1113606-1127398 GCA_013397135.1 Pachyramphus minor | reverse complement strand
ATATATGTATATGTATATATATAAATATATATAAAAGACTTAAGATCTACCAGCTGAAAACTTAGGTCAAGCATAACTGCTTTCTGATTTTTACAATAGACAAATTAGACTTGAAAAATAATAATTATACTATAGTAAATTCTTGGTTTGAGGACTCTGTAGTGGCTAAATGAATGGTTATCATATCAGGGAGTAAGACTGCAGATTAATAAGGACAAATTAAACAAAGCAGCAAAGGCAAACTCCATTTCTTTCTTTTCTTTGCATGCCCAGTTGGAAATAAATGATTGTTTTGCCTCCTGGGGGGATTAAAATAAGCAGGATTTCATAAACTCTTTCACTCACTGACTCTCTTTTTACCTCAAAATCTTTTTTTCCATGCATAAAATTATGTTTTGCAAACACAAAAGCTGGTTTCCCAAATCATTAACTTCTCTACTGTTTCCTATCAATGCATAGATCTCAATAGCAAGAAACTCTATCTCTTGCAGTCCTACTTCACTCAGGCCAGAAAACCGGATGCATTCCTGGTCCCTGTAAAACAACCGTCTCTTCCACAGGCTTCCATAGGCATCAGAGCTTTTGATTTTTGGTTGCATTCCATAATATGCATATTTTTGACACTATTGAATCTATGATTTGTGACTAATGTAATACAAACAAAGGGTTTTTTTCTTTCACTGAGGAAATTTTTTCAAAATGTCTCAATGCAAATATAACCTAGGAGAAAATACTCATTTGGGAAAAAAAAAGCCACTGAGATCATGGTAGGAGATGACATCCTGAGATATTCCAATGGTAAGGCTGCACCTATGTAGTAAATGAAGAAAACAATGAAATCTATTGCATTTTATGACAGCTGTGTATAAGTTCACAGTCAGGACACTAGCTAGGCAGACTTTGATCCTTTGAATTAAAGTATTCATTTTTTGCTATCTATATTCTGCCTGTATGCTTTGCTGTGTTCTCACAGAAAGTTGTAGTTTTTGTTGCTTTGAAATATATGTTGAACCTGTCATAAATATCATGTTGTTTCCTCAATGATTATAATATACTATACATAACATTATAATATGTAATTCAAACACAAGGGCCCCTGCCTATTTTCATGTACACTATAGGCTTTTTCATTATCTTCCCAAAGATGTTGAGGCCATTGGCTCAGCAAATATCATTTTGAGGTCTATTCCTAACCTCTTCCCTGGATTGGACCATGCAGAACCCTGATGTAAGAAAGGGATGGTTCTTCCTTCCTGGTAAATCAAACATATTGATATAGATTCCAAACTGGAGAGTCTTAGGCTTCCCCCAGGTGTAACAAAAGCAAAGCTTAGTCTTTCTGCATGGCAAGATTGCTTTGCTCTCTCTTCCTAAATGACTTATATGGGGATCCAGGAAGCAGACCACTGAGGATAGAACCATCCTAGAGAAGTGAGGGAGCAGCTACATCTAACTGGCCTCACCAGTAATTCTGTCCAGTCTAACTCCTTCATCTGATACAGGTGACATGTCTCATCACTTTATTTGCATAGAAATGCAGCTTCAGGTTTAGGGTTGTGCAACTACTCCCAGTCTGAGGTCAGCAAGAAAAAAATTCTGGAAAGGAAAAGTTTCTCATCTGCCATTTCTGAAATCAAAAATTTTATTTCATTTCTAAACAGTATCCTATGAAAAAATGTACTTATCTTTGGCTAGAAAATGAGACAGTTGTTCATACAGCTCTGGCAGTGCCCTTTTATGGCAAGTGGCAATAGTTTCATCTTGTCCATGCCAAAGAGTGAAAATTAGTGTTTATATATGGAGTCATTTGAAACAAATACAGGCATACAGATGCCTACATTAACTAGTGCTTCCAGAGACACATGAATCAGTATCAGCTACCACAGTGCCATGTCCTAGGGCACAGATACCATTTTATCCTAATTGAATCTGAATGTATGTTAGCACTTAAATACTTCAGTAAAGAGGGATACAAAGGAATTTTGAGGTAAGATAAAAATTATTTCTTAGCTAAGTGGATTTCATTCATGAAAAGGATTTCATTCAAGTCTCCTGTGGCAAGTTCAAGCATTTACAGTTTGGCACAGGATCCACATAACTCCAGACAGCTTCTGCACCTTCCATTTGCTGAACCTTAATACAGTTCTTCCTACAAAGTAGTCCTCCCAGATTTTACATTTAGGTATCTTTGTGTAGCTCCTCCTTTCTCAGGCAGCGTAGCTGGCAGTTAATTCAGGGAAGAATCCTGTGAGTGCCAGCTGATAGACAAAAAGTGCTGCTGAACTGTATTGCACAGTTTAAACTTCATGCTTGTCTAAGTCTAATAATGGGAATGCATTCAGTAGAACTCAATGTCTAGGCACACTCTCAGTATTTCATATGTTAGAACTGAGCCAAACGACCAAACGACTCATGATGCCTCTGACCAAGGCTTCAAATAGCTTGCAATTCTACTGGCATACCTTCATTCAGTTTTCTGATCTCAGTTATTAAACAGAAAATGGGATCTCTTAGTGAAAGAATAAACCTGCAAAATTACAATTCCCTTTCTAGCAACGCATTCAAATTCACTGTAAAAAAATTTGCATTGAAAATCAGAGATGCCTTGCCTGCCCAAGCCAAAGAGCCTTGACATTTATGATCAAAGGTACACAGATGACTTTCAGGACTTGCCATACTCCATTACTAAACCAAGAACAATGGTGAACGTGTTTAGATCACAATCAGCCAAAATAATTTTTTTCTTTCTACACTGAGAATTTTTCCACATTGAACTAAACGGACATTTTCCACATTTGTATTTTGAACTATTTGCTTCTTCTTTAGGAAATTGCTTTTAAATGTGCAATCTAAATCCTGAACAACCCACACAGCCCTAAAATATTAAGGATTTAAACATTGGTTATGGTCCATATTGACATTCTTAGACTCCTGCTGCTACATCTGACTCTCTTGAACACATTATCAGAAATGTCAACCTGCAAATTCTACCATATCAAAATCTTCAGCTTTTTCTAAAATAGTCCAGACTTAAAGAGAAAATTCTTATTGCTAGGACTGTGTGAAGTTACCCATCTTTATCATCTCCCTCACTGCATGACACGGAATGCCAGATTATTTGAAAAGTTGAAAATAACTAATTCCATATTATCAGTCCTAAGAAACATCACACAGTTCTTTTCACCTTCCTTTCAGGGGAAAGAAAAAAAAAAGGTTTTAAATTCAACCAAGATTTCTCTATATCTACAAGGTACACTACAAATGCAGAGCATGCACAGCACCTAAGACATTTGTTTATTTAATAGTGTCCGGAACTTGGCATTTTATACAGGCATAAATTTAATAGATATAGATAACATAGATAACACACATACTGTGTGGAAGATGATTTTCTGACTGTCATTAAAGTTAGAAAGAAGGATCATCTAAACTCACATCTCCTGTCTCAGAAAACGTTGCAAGTGTTTGAGCATTAATCCCTAATCTCAAAATAAAACCAGTCTGTCATATTGAAAAAAAAAAAAAAAGAATGTTGTTTTAAATTATCATTCTTCTCTTCAGGTAAATATTTTTCCTCCAATTACTATCAACAGCTCTGGTTTGTGGTTGCCAACTGTAGAATCAAATGTCATTTTGCAAATAATTATCACCCTTTCAGGTAATGTCTTTATAGTAATATGCATCAAGTAAGGGACAGTAATAATAAAAAAGAACTTCAATTATATCTTTTAAATAAAAACAAGGTTAAAATATGAGATTTCTAAATACTTTCGTACTTTAGCAATAAAACTTATTTTTGCTTATGGACATTAGAAATTTTATCAGTATTCAGAAATTATTCTCTTTTCATTTCTGAATACTAATAGAAACTGTTACTTTTCCACAGTTTTGTTGCTGCAGTTGCTCTTCATTCTCATTCTTAAAATTCTAGTATTATTATTTCTCAAATTATTATCCTTCCACCCATGTCCCTCAATTTATTCTGTTTTTAGAGTAACTAACAGAGCAAATAATTTATTAAGGATAAAAATTATTTTGCAAAGATTTGCAGAAGCTGACAGACTAAGAATTCTGCCAAATAGAACCCAAGTAGAGAGTGGAGGATAAGACCCCATTTAATCCATTTTTTTCCAAACCGTGTATTTAATACTGAACTAAAAGCTTTGAAAAGTTTTATTTTTAGCAGCTTTCCATCTTGAGCATTCTTTTGGATTTACTCTAAGAACTACAATTTAGGAAACAAAACAAAGAAACTTATTTCTATCATTAGATATCATTAGAAGTCTTCCATTCCCCAAACAAATAAATATAGTTTTTTTCTTTATGCCATATTACAATTTTTCTGATAATTTTCATTGTAAACAATATACTTCACTGAGCTTTACAATTTAAAAAAATAAAATTTCAAAAGGGATTTTATGCAATGAAAATGATCATTTGGTGGTGACAATACATTATGTTGGATCAGAGATGAGAAAAGCAACTATTTTATTTCCATGCCAACATTGTGGATGAAACTTGCTCACAATTTGGAGAAAACGAGGCCAGCGTGATTACATCTATGCTGCCATTTAATTAAATGATTTAGTCTGTAAAATAGCCAAGAGAGAGCAACTCTCCAAATGTGTCAATATTTTAGTTATTTGAACTTTCTAGTGACAGGTTACAGTGGCACTGCTATGTGTGTCTGCCCTGAGAATAACAGTCATTTCTTGGTCCAAATTTCACACAGTGACCCTTGTTCTTATTGCTGAGAGGTGAATGGCTTTACAGAAGACTTATCATGGTACTCCTCTACCTGCCACAGTGCTCCTGCGGATTCAAGGCTTGATTTCCTTTATATATATAGGCTTTGATTTAAAAAAACCAAAACTATATATATATATATTTAAATTTCAAATTATCTGACCTAATGTGAGAGTTTGATTCAGCTGAACTGCTGAAACAGCCATGGTATCTTTTTGAAATTGGTTGGGCCTGTCCCTGCAGAATAAATCCATCACAATAAAAAGCTAAAACATCTCCCTACTAACCAGGAGAGTTCTAGATCAGCTCAAATGCCTGTGACTTAAATGCCATGCAGTATAGTCACAAGTTCTTTGCTGTGCTATATCCTCAAGCTTTTGTGATGAGCTTACCAAAGAAATCAGTTGGTAATCAAACTAATTATTTTTTAGCATTTTTTCTGTCCAGAAAGCAACTTATTTGACAAAACCAATCACTACCAAGGAAGAACAGCCATAAATGCTGAATGCTCTACATGTAATTTCCAAAGTTTTCAGCAGACAAATTTTCTAAGAAAACCAACTAGTATTTTGTAAGCTGGCACCATTTTTGACAGAATTAATGAACTGAGGAAGCGCTTCCAATGCACACCAACATTCCTTTCTTAGCGTTTCATTATACACAAAGCAATGGTTTAGGCAGCAATTTCTACAAGAAAGTGGTGAAAGGAAGGACACAGAAGAATGCTCATCTGCTCCTTGGACTCCTCTGTATGCACATACACTTCTGCATCGTGCCAAGTTTGTAAGCTGCAAAAGCACAGTGTGTAATGACAATGCTCTAACCCTTTTAGTGCACTGCATTCTACATACTGAGCTGAATTTTACTTCCAAACAAAATTTTGGCTGCGTTCCTTGGTGGGTACATGTTGTTCTCGCATTGACAGACTATTTCATTCTCTCACTTAAAACAATTTGATGGATTTTAATTTTTTTTGCACTTGTTCCTAGATGGGCACAGTTTATATAAATCAGTTCCAGTCAACAACTCCAACATCAAAAAAACCAGTTCTTACATAGGTCGTTGAGCTGAAATTATATTTTCTCTACTTTATTTTTTTTTTGTATAATTTGCAATTATGAGGATAATTTAAAATACCCTTTAGAGCACAATTTAATTGTCTATTGCATAGCTTTCCTTTTTCTAACTCAACATTTAATAAAGTGCTAAATTTGACATTACATACTTTGGTGAGAAATTTAGCACTGGATTTCAGTGCATAAAAAGAATCCCTAATCATAAACAATGCAGCACTATTCTATGATTTTATATTCTTATAATTATTTGAATATAATTGTCTTAATATTGCTTTTTGATAGAAATGGGTTGCTCAGAACCTCCCTGTCTTGAAACAATCACACCAGCCACAAGTAAGTATAGGGAATTTGAATAGTAGTATGAGTACAAAAATGTTAAGAATACTACAACATCAACCTTAGACTGTTACATATATGTAACAAGCAGAATTGAGAATGCTATTATTAAGGAGCCTTTCAAGTTTATTTCATTGGTAAAGAAAAAAAAAGTCTTGCTCTAGTCTTTACTAGAGCATAAAGGTATAATGCAGCTTTATAGTGAGGAGTACATGTAAAAAACAAGGGAAACTTTAGGCCTAACTGCATTTTCTGTCAGTCAATATCTTAACCTAAAAGGACATCTGGTCAGTCTCTTACATGGTGTAAAGTTAAAAGAAAAAAACTGGAATGGTTACATCTTTTACAGGCATAGGAACAGGACAAAGGTGAATAGAGAAGTGGTGGATATATAGTATAATAACTTCCAGCTGCTGTATCATCTGCCTACTTGTAGGTATGCTGAAATAAATAAATGATCAAAAAAATTCTAATAAAAAAATATCAACAAAGTCAGGATGAGTTTTTGTAAATAAGAACTTGCAACACAAGTGATCTGAAAGCAGCAAGATGATTAAAATGCAGACTCTTATTTATTATGCATCAGGTAGATCAAAGCTTCTCAGTGATAACAAGGCACTGATTGGGGGTTGCCACCTGTTTGGTCTCACTTGCAATGGAAATCTCTGAGGTGAATTTGTGTTAAAGGTTGTCAGTACATATTACGCTTATGAATGGCTTACATTGAAAAAAACCCACAAATTATTCTTATTTTGCTGAAGAGGTTTACTCATTATTCACTAGCACATATCCTACTTTCTTAGTTAATACAAAAAGGGATATTCTATATAATTCAGGAATGTTTCTCAAACAAACAAACAAACAAAAAATGCAGGCAAATGCTCTTACTTGAGGCACATCACTTTAAGATAGCGGTAAAAAGACCTGAGTAGTATAAAATTAGAATATATTTGAGCTGTGCTTTTGGAGAGTGCTGAGCCTTACAGCAGGCTGAGCTCAGAGAAGAAAGATTGTGGCAAGCAATGTAAAGTCTAGACAATGAGGCAGGAGGCAGTTTTCTAGTTTTTGTTTGTTGTTTTTTTTCTGTTGGTTGTCTCTTTCGTCTAACCTCTTCACAAAGAACAGAACAGCTGTGATTTAAGGAAAGGGCATGGCTATAAATTTCTAACAGTTATTGGGAGGATCTAATAAAGTGTGGATTGAGGAAAGCTGAAAATCTGCAAGGTGCAACAAGGCAAGGCAGCGACAACCTTTGTCAGTGTCCTTGAAATTCACTGCAGAACAGGCTAAAGAGATGAGCATGACTTCAGCCTGGAGATGTCAGAGCACCACTGGGCTCTCAGAACTGTAAATGACAATTTGTAGGAGACAAACAATGTATATTGGCAAGAAAATGGAAGAGTGAGTAAGAATCAGAAAGATCTCTTTAAAGTCGGTGGAAACATAATTTCGATTTATAAAACTGGGAAAAAAAGTTTCTAAGTACTTAAAAACCACATGTACCAAAAGAAGAATTGTTTGGAAGGTCTCTGGATGCTACAAATACATGTCACTGACCAAAATCAATGACACAGGAGAAAGGAGCCCCATCAGCTGCCTCAATTCAAACCAGAGAGGATCATTGCAAGACCATGATGTGGGTGCAGGCAAGTTTGATAAAGGATTCGCACTGACAGAGCCTTTTCCACTCCTTATTTCTAGAATAGTGAGCAAATGCCCCAGAGCAAAGCAGTGCTGAGGGTTTTGCGCTTGATTTTCTTAAGAGAAAGCTGTACAGATACAGATTTGTGTTTTGCCTGCGGCAAATGTTTATTCCACAATATTTTGGGCACTGATGTGAAAAAACATGATACATGAGAGGGAATGCTGAGAGCCAGATTCTGATCCCTTTTACACTACTAAAAATAAGAAGTAACTTTGCTGAAAAAAAATCAGTGAATGTATCTCAATTCATGCAAGCTGCTTTAAATGCAGAACTTAAATTTGATTTGCAAACTTCTGGCACTAAGTCTGACGGGAGCCTAAACTGCTCCCACCATAACCTGGGAATCCTCTGCAGGTTCCTTTGCTCATTTCAAGATTGTTAGAGTGTGATGAAATATTTATTCCTCACTCAAACTGGAAACAGGAGAAGAAATAATAGCATATGAAAGCAAGCTTTAACATGTAATCACCATAATAGTAAGGTTTTAATTGCTTTTGTGCCATTGCACAATTAAAGTAGTGGAAAAACAGATGAATGAAGATATGCATAAGAAAATATTTCTCAAATATTTCTCAGAACACTGTCTGCTGTTTTAATTGTTTGCTAATATTGCAAAAGTATTAAAAGCATAAGCACTTCCATTAACAGGCAGTAATTAGTAAAAACAAACAAGATGATTGCACCTATGGCCAGGATGATAATCTCATGGTGGTTTATATCAAAATAACTCATTTCAGTTTAGGAAGTTCAAACCAGTATTTGGAAATGGTGGTGATCTCATGACTAAGGGATCTTTGGGAATCAGTTTCTTAACCTCTAATTTTCAGGTGATACTTAAAGTAATCTGAAGTACAGAGATAAAATATGCTCTTCAGCTACTGGGTCCTGGCAGAAATCTGAAAGAAATTTCTTTCTAAACACTGAAGTAAAATTTCAAGATGCCTCTATTCCCAATTACTTGCACTAAAAGTTTATAGATGAGAAATAAAAATGTGGTTTTGGTTTAGTAGTTCCAACTCTTGGTTTTTATTTTTTATTCCTGTAATCATTGACATTTCCAGCTACAAAATACAGTCTGTTACACTCAGGAAAACAGCTGCAAGGCACTTATTTCCACTCTCTAGGGCTTCTACAGTTTTAAGCTGGCTATGATTTTAAAGAAGAACAATATATTAGAAAGTTGAGAATATTTCATTTGTTTACTTCTGCTTCCAAGTTTACTCTTTAGAAGGGAAATCTGCAACTAGCATGGCAGATCTGAAATCTGTACTCACAGAGGTATATCACCTTCTGTATTTCTAGACCAAATTCAGAAACATCTTTAATAAAGAACAGCTTTTTCAAGGACATGCCTAAGTAGAAAGTATACATACATATATTCGGGGAAACACAGCATTTAACCATTTTGGATAAATAGGAAACTGGCAATTTCCTCTCATTTGCCACACCACTGCTCAAGGGTCTGTCTGTGACTGAATGGAGACTGGAATGGAAAATAATAATCTGTCACTGATCCTTCCTCTCTGCCTGTCATTATTGCAATAAACAAGGCTATAAACCCTTGCAATTTAGGTAAATCTTTCTAATGATGTTATAGTTTAATTCTTGTGAAGAGCTAATAATCTAAAAAGATGTCCAAAGCTGTTTTTAAAAAAGGTAAGTTACTTAATTGATGATTATAAGATTCAGCATTGCAAGAAACTAGTATTGAACTTAAGTTTTCTTAGACAGAATGCTAGGCACAAAATCTTTTCGTTAAACTAAGACTGCATTCTGGATTCAGTGAAAATTATTCCGTTTTTACGATGCTCCACTTCTCCACTGAATTTATCTGAGAAGACCAAATGGTAAAATTCTGCAAAATATTACAGTTCAGTAAATATCTCCACTGCAGTAGTGTATGGATGTCTAAAAGAGAGAAAATGAACTGCTTTAGCATGCTGAATCTCCCAGAAAGCATCTGACAATCTACAGAAAAACGAAAAAGTGAAGTGAATCAGCGTAGGGGGAAAATGAGCTTGGGCTAGCAAACAGGTTCTTATGTAAAAGAAAGAAAATAAGTGGTTGAATACATAAACATATATGTAGATGTTTTCAGAACCTCAGAGTTACTGCAATCCCCTTCTGTGTTAAAAGCATCCAAGAGCCAAACACCAAATGTCCACCCACCATGGATAGTTTTTAGTTAACCTGAGAGTGATTTTCCTCAAGTATATAAGTATTCACAGTTTTTAAGTGTTTTCCAATTCTGCAGGTCTCACTAGCTGAAAAATTAATCAATACTACAATGGCAGGTACGAGCGAGGCAATCACTGTATGAAAATGTGCCCCATTTATTCAAATACAGGAATATCTTTCCTGAAGTGGATAATACCCCAAGTTTTTACAATGCACTAAAAGTGTGTTTACTCGTTAAAGACTCTTCTCTGCAAAATTATGCAAAATAAAGTATTTTAAGAAGATGAAGAGAAAAGAAAGAACCTTCCTGTGCCAAATTAAAACCCAGAGACATAATGCTAGAGAACATTTAGTTACTTCTGCTCTGTGCTTGCTACTTAAAAGCCAGGATACTGCAGTCCTTCTACTGACCTCACCCATCTACTTCCCTCCAATGTCTTTGCTCTTGCTTTTCTTTTCTTAACCCCTCTCTGCCTGCACACAAAATATTTGTTTGTAGAGGACAACTATTGCGTCTCCTGTATCTATGATGTGCTTTTCTTTGAACAAGACCTATGTGAACAGGACACCTCAGGGTGCATTTAGGAGACACAGTGCTAAACTGTTTCTTCAGCTGCAAAATATTGCTGCAACATGCTTCCAGACAACTAAGTCCTCTTTAATCTTTGAGAAAAAACAGTAGCCAGCACCACCTCTTCCAATAAAGGACATTGGAGTACGCTCATAATCTACCTTGGTATCCCTCATGGATGAGGAGCATTCATTTTTTTTTGTCCTTAATTCTAAAATGTGCAAGACGAGATGGTATTTGAATATTGTTTCACTATGACCATGTTTCTCCGTGCACACATCTTTTGCAGAGTCTCAGCAGAATCCCTTACTTGGTACAGATCCTTGAGTAGAAGTGACAGACTTTATATGAAACTGTACCATTGAGCAGCAGGCTGGCAATGAATAAATGTCGCTCAGGAGGTTAGACATGCACAGCTGTAGAGACTGAGATTCAACCTCTGCCCTGAAAAATAAATACCTCAAAAAAAATTGGGAAATTCTAGAACAGTGACATCCAAATGAATATAATAAAAATATACGAGTTTGAGCCTTTTCTATTTATGAATGACAAGTGAAGAAAAAATTTTTTTGGAAACAAAAGAACAACAAAACATTTGCTGTTGCCCTGAATACTAATGATGGAAGACTGTTGCTATGGTGATGCTAATTTTAACGCTCTTGCCTGTGGACTTCATATGAACTGCCCGTTTTAACTTTTGCAAATGTCATTTACAAAATGAAAAGCCATTAATGACTGGCGAGGGCACAATGTTCCACTTTAATTAGAATAATAAGGAATGCTGATGTACAAAGTACAGGTTTGTGAATTGCTACAAAGCCCACACTGTCAAAATTAATTACCACTGATGGGGACTTTGTTCTAATTTTTTTTTTCAAAATAAAGCTTTAGAATAATACAACCATAGCTTGACTTGAAGTTGAAAGCAGGCTCTTCTTTTAATACCAAGGTGGAATAAAGAAGTTTCTGACAGTAATGGAAAAGGTACAGCAGAGCTTAGACCTGTGACTGAGCCATGCTAAAGGAGCACCGATTCCAGGAACAGGGAAATGCAAGTGCCAGTGCTGCCAGTAAAAGTAAAATATTTTTCAGAGAAACACCTGCTCAGAAAAGCAGTTAGGGTTTGGAAAATAGAGTTTGTGTTTTCGAAGAACTTAAAAGTACAAATTGAAGACAATAAATTGAGTGTTTGCTGGGATGTGGTTCTGGTTTAAGTTGGTGGGTTATTGCTGTGACTGGTTAATTGGCAAGTGCTGAGCCAAGTAGATGATGTTTAAAAAACCTGCATAAACAGCAGTGATAATATCTTTTGTAGTGCACCAAGCCCTTGCAAATCATGAGCATACATCTTTCATGAGAAGGAAAAAACTTGCCACAACCCTTTCTAATTTTGGGGAAATGTCTGAGCATATAAAGTAGGTGCTATGTTGCTAATGTTATTTCAGTAGTACTGACTGCAGTGAGGAAAGAATACTGCAATGAAAAGCATCACAGGCAGCTGCTGAGAGTACATTATACAGACTAATTGTTATTATTAAATATCTCCATTGTAGCACCACTTAGAGAATCTAATTTAGAGTTGAGATCCATTGTGTTGCATGCAGCATTAAGAGAAAGGAAACTTGCCTTCTCTTGTGAAGAGCTGAGCTGGTGTAAGAACTTGATTTATCTTTATGCTACGTCACTGGTTCAGTGTGAGATTGCTGGAAATGGGACTGGCGTGAGGATGAATAGCTGCTAAAACATTCTTCTAAATTCTCATTCATGATAGACTATGGTTTAATGATTGGTCAAACTTTCTTACAGCAGCACCAGCATGAACTCCACTCTCAGTCTATTGGAATGCCTTAGTGCTGATTTAAAACAGCCTGGCCAATTTTGCCCTTGAATTGTTGGCTATTGTGCAAGCCTCTACTTGCATACAGCTCTGCACTCCAGGGCGGCTGGAATTTCATGGTATTGTATGAAATTGTGCAAAAAATAGAGATTTGACTGCGAATGGTTGTGTTTACTGAGTCTGCTTTTAAGTGTAAGTTTTTCTGCCAGTGATTCTTTAACTCAGAACTGGTTTTCCTCTTGCTGTTTATGTGCAGAAGTAACTAGATGACCACTGAACAGCATTCTTATCCAAGACCTTCTTCAGTGAGCACCCACTCTTCCTATAGAGGTGTTCTGAGAAGGGCTCTATGTTGAAAATGCAAGTGACTATAATTTTTGCAGAGGACATTAATATGCTCATGTGCTACTGCTGAATGCAGCTGTACCTGCTGTGGTAGACCGCCATGAGGCAGTTTGTTGCTCTTGAGAGTCAGTGGGCTCAGGATTAATTCAAATTTCTGCAGTACTTTGCCCTATCTTTTATCTCAGAACAAAAAGGGACAAGAGAAGCTCTCTTCCACTTAGTAGGTGTTGTGGGTTTAACCAGGGATCAAATCTTTTTTTCTGAACTCCCCCCTTCACACAATTACTATCAGTTGAGAGAAGTTTTATACAGACAGAACAGAGGCTTGACTTAAGGGATATAATACTAAGATTTATTACTAGCAAGATAAAAACTAAGAAATAACATATACTGCAATAGTACTAATTAAACTACCTTATCTTATGAATAACACATACTACAACAGTATTACTTAACCTAACTTATCTTATAAATAAAAAGAATATCAGGTTGCTATATACAAGTTTGGTGGCTCGTCTCGGGAGTTTCAGTCTATTGCCTTGGGAAAGCAAGGTAAGGGGGAGAAAGTCTCTCTCTGTTCTGTGGAGTTAGACAGTTGGCCAGGTGCCAGATGTAAGAAAAGCATTTCTCTTAGTTTTTTCCAGTCTAAGAGAAAGGTATCTTCTTTTGGTAAAATATTTACAAAAGCATTTCTTTCCCTTCTGTATCAGTCCAAAGAGAAAGAAAGGTTCTTCCTTTAAAACAGTTATTACAGCACTTGTAAAGTGTCTTTTCTGTTATCTTGAGGACAAGCTCAGTGTGTCATAGCTGGAAATTCCTTTTGCTCTCTCTCTCTCTCTCTCTCCCGGCTGGCGTCTGCTGCATGATGACTTCAAGGTTGGATGTGTTCCCCCCTCCTTTAAGGACCCATGGCTTCTAAGGGGACTCTAGTATGGTCTATACCACAGTTATAGGGGATAATGGCTGTGAGTCCTTTCCCCTGTTCCTGTGGGGTCCTT
>VYXB01000733.1:1039579-1113519 GCA_013397135.1 Pachyramphus minor | reverse complement strand
AGCAGGGCTTTGCAACTTTCAGTCTTTTTTTCCCCTGCTGCAGAGAGAGAGGAGGGGCCTCCCCTGTGCTTCTCTGCTCTCTCCTGCTACACTGACCTTGGAGGAGCTCCGTTATCTCAAGTCCTCTCTGCTCTCTGCCGGAGCTGGAATCCTTGCAGCATGTTTCAGCTGGGCAGTTTCTGTCTGGAGTTTGTTTCTCCACCATTACACCTCCTGGCTGGAGAGACTTCAATGCCATGCCTGCCCCTGGCCCAAGGCTGGGAGAGTAGGGCCTGGCCCCCACTTGGGGACTGCGGCCCCTCTCCTCACATGGCGGCTAAATTTCTCAACGTGACACACACCTTCTCTTCCGTTTTCTTAAATATGTAATTAGCAGAGGCATTACTATAACTTTTGATTGGCTTTTTCTCCGGAAACCTACCTGGACCTGACCATTTCAGACAGGGGGGCTGGTAACCCACGACAGTAGGAAAAACTTTAGCAGCTAGGTAGAATTCAAAGGGAGCCAGAAACAAACAGTAATTAACAAATATGAAGCTGACGTGTGTTAACAAACTGACACTTGTAAACCAAGTTAGGTAGCTTCCCAACATGCAAAGGTCTAGGATTTATGGAATTAATCTGAAATAGATAAAATAATCTGAGAGCGCTGTCTCACAGAAAATTGTTACTAAACATCATTACCAAGACAATTAGCTTTTTATGGTTTTGTCCCCAAGCTCTCCAGATAAGAAAGTGATATTTCTGACAATGTCAGCCCCTGCAAACTCTGATGGACAAAGAATTTGATGTGATTTAAGTTAATGGAGCCCGCTGGCATGGAACTTCTGCTGGATCTAGATCACCTCAGTCTTCTTCAAGACAGGTGAGACACCTGCATAAGAAAGGACTATTTTTGTTGTTCCTTAAAACTCTCTGTTAATCCATGTGAATGGGTGGAGCTGCCTTTTGTGCAGAGGTACAGTAAGACTGATACAGTGGTAAGTAACCAAGCAATATCATGTTGCAAACTGTAATCTGGAATTAGGTGATGGAGAGAGCAATAGTGCTGCAAACAATTTCTAGATTCTTCTCACATATTTCATAATTCATGCAACAAAATACTCTGAGTTGTTACATTCATTTCAATTCCATTCATTTCAGACTGATACAATTCGTTGTTAATACAGTGAACACAGCATCTTTTAATGAGCCAATAATAGCTGATGCTGAATGAGACTAGTGCTAGTCATAGGGACTGAGTAGCAAGTAAAAATCTCTCAGAAGAAGATGACTATTTTAGGCAGGAATCAGAAAGTACTTGTTTGGTGTAGGAAAAGGAGATAAATTATCTTAAGGACAAGCAACACTAAATGTGTAAGTAAGCATTAAGTGCATGTAGGATAACTAACAGAGGCAGAAAACACATAGAAATGTCAACAGAGAAACTGTCAACAGAATAAAACATCTATTCTGGTCTTGTTGAGCTTGGGATTTAATAACCATATAATGGGTAGTGCTATAAACAGGAGAGAAAACTGTATTCATCAGCATAACTAAATTAAACAAAACTCTGAAAGGAGAGGTGCTGGGGTTTCTACCAGGATATGCCCAGAGACTGTAGACTGAAAGCAGTGCTAAGAGAAACTAGAATAAAGAGGGCAATGGGCTGGAGGAAGAGTGTTTCCAGGGAGAGGATCAGCTCTGCAAAAGGAGCATTAGAAAGCAAGGGGAAGATGCAGAATAAGCGAGCAGTAAATTATTACAAGGCAAAGCCTGACAACAAGCCAAGGGAAGACAAGCAAGTACAGCAGCAAGATGGCTTGTTGAAAGTGGTCGAATGACCTAGAAGAATGTGAACACTGAAAAGATTCTTGGAACTGGATGGCAGGAAATTGTTAGTGACCTTATTAAAAGCTGTTTTAGTGAGAACATAGAACAGAAGCTAGAAATAAAACGACTGGGCAGGAAAAAAAATGTGTACTGGAAACAGACACAAATTCCAAGAAAAAGAAGGGCAATGTTCTGGATATTGAACAGTGTCAGAGGAGAAATTTGTTTTGTTTTAAAAAGGGCAGTCCTGAAGAAAGACTCCCATATAAGGAAAGAAGTAGCAGATAAACATAAAAGAAAATACATCATTAGAAATCTTCAGTCCTATCAGATTTTTTTATGCTCCTAATGTCTAAGGGGCTGAAGAAGTTAAGTAAATAGACTTGTTCTCTATCATCCAGCTATTTCATGTCCAAGTGTCATTGTTCCAATTACTTGTTTTGAAATATACTGTCTGTAATTGCCCAAGAAACTTGCTATGACCTCAATGAAACTAGCTTCAAACAAAAATTTTCTCCTTCAAACCAATAATGCTTTTAAATACTATTTCACTCACTGTGACAAGCCCTTTGCTTTGAGTTCCTACTACTGCACAGTCATGCAGCAGCAGCTTGATGAACATGCTTTCCTTCGACAGGGACAGACCATATGGTCTGTCATTGGTGGAGTAGTCTTCCTCTTTTTTTCTTTTTTTTTTTTTTTGACTAATCTATAAATAGTGTTCACAAAAAAAACCACCAAAAACCCCAAACCCCAAACATATTGAAATTGAAGATTATTCAGGTGGGTACGTGGTATAACTTTAGGTTAGGGATACTTCCAGAAATTAAATAACCTAAATCCAACGAAATAAATAGCTGTTTAATGTGCTTTTCAGTCATCTCTGAAAGTACAGAATATGACTGTCACTTGGAGCCAGACTTTCTTTTGTGCTTCACAAGGGCAATATGAAACATGCAGTAGTTTTTTAAATACAAATGCATACTTTCTATACCTACTGAAACTATAACTGTGAGGTTTATATTTAAAGAAAATCCAAAGCCCTATTGGTTTGGGTTGGTGAATAACTCTGAATGATAGTTCAGCTACAGAGTTTAGTTTTACATTTTAAACTGCATAATTTCAGAATGATTTTTTAATGAACTTGAACTAGCATTGTCTTACAAAAGAAAACATTGAATATCAACACTGTACTGAAAGCAAACTTTCAACATTCAGTGACTACATTTTTATAGTCAAAAATCAGCAAAACACAGCAGAAAAGTGATTGAACATCACTGATGTAGCTAAAAGCTGATTAATATACACAAAAATATTTCATATTAGAACTCATTTTCTAAGAAAATCTAAGTTTTGCTAAGTAAAACTGGCAACTGCAGTGTGACTGGAGCTGGTGAAAAAATGGAAGCAGAGGATGCTTTTAAGCACAGAACTAAATGCCAATTAATGACATGCAACACTGTAATCAAGATGCAAGAAAAACTATCAAAAATGTAGGCTTGCTTACTTCAGAACTTCTCTAAGTTTAGGTGTTTAATCATATTTACCAAATTCAGTACATGATTTTTTTTTATCCCAGGGATTCTCAGCAAATACAGTTAAAAAAAATGCCTCACTGATAGGAATTTTGTTTTAAGTACTTTTCAAATTGTTCCTTAACTGTTTGGGCAAAGGTAGTCCCAGGAGTAACAAGAATACATATATGTGCATATAACACAGTTTTTTAGTCTTAAGATTCCAATCAAAGTTGTATTTTTAAACCTTCAAGTGAACTTTCAATCGAGGGAAGATTCACCTATGAGATTACTTCATACTGTTATTCTCTCTATGTTTATATCTAAAACTAAATTATCCACTGGTTTATTTAGGGACATCTACAGTCTCCTGTATGGCTGTATCCTCTTTACTGCAGCTGCTGTTGTTGCACCACCTTCGCAATGCCTTTAACTTTTTTCCGTGTTTTCTAAAAGGTGTGTGGGTGAGGTCAGCTACCGGTGTTGCCATTGATGAAGTCCTAAAGCCAAATGCAATTAAGCAGAGTTAAACTGAAGATGAAAGAGAGATAAAAATCACTGATCTGGGAGGACATGTGCAGCTCCTGATTTTCTAATGAAGATGCAGCTTTTTTGTGTTTCAGCAGGCAGCAGCATCTGTTAGTCTTTCTCATGTTCTTTATAATGTTGTAATGTACCTCACTTTGCTTATAGACCCTCCAGAATTGCAAATGGTGAATTGGAAAATACTGCTTGGAAACAAAACTTATTTTGCTATTTCAGCGTTTTTATTCAATTGAAATTTAATTACTTTTTACTTGTCTTTATCATATTTCTATATTCCATATTTTCAAGTCATAACCACTAAAATACTGGAAGAAACCCAATAAATTTGTACAACCATACACCCTTTAAGTCCCATCTAGTTGAGATGCTCATGGGATATTTCCTGCTGCAAAAGTGTGCCCTAATTATAATCAAAGTATGACACTCATGTCCCATCTAGAAATGCTCTGGGCTATGATTTAAATCTTATCACGGTGTTTTATGTTGGAGATATAATTGAAATGTTTCTATTAAGTCATCTATTCTACGTCAAGCAGAGTAATTTTCTAGCTAGCTCTTCACATTTTAATTCCATTCCTGTAACATTTTTCTCTAACAATTTTTCTTAGTATGCTTCATGAAGAGTGTCATAACCCTCAAGTATTATGTTTTACAACATTTTCTCCAATAATACAGCTTTTAAGCAAAAAAAATGGAGTTAAGTTTGTTAAAAATGAAGCACAGAAAAATGTATCTTTGCCCCCCTACTACTGTATTAGTTCTGCAGTAGCAACAGAAAAAGCATCTTGAAAAAGAAAACCAGGAAACAAGTACATAATAAAATTCAAAAAGTAATCTGGGCTATTTAATAGCCAGATATCTAAAGCAGCATTTTTTCTATGATGGAGAATAGCAGAACAGTAGAAACTTTCCTAGCAGACATCGAGATAAATATAAAATAACTGAATGTGACTGAATTATCATGGTTTTAAGTATTAGGATCTAGATTTAGAAACTTTTACTGACTGCATGGAAATGTTAATGTTAATCCCCCCCCACATCGACAGCCTACTAAATTTCATTAACATAATAGTGCGTAAATTCACATTATAAAATGTGAAGTACATAAGTGAGGAATAGAATTCATGTCAACAACTTTGCACATATTTACAGCAACCTTCATTCTTAGTAGTTTACTGCTGTATTAAGCAAGCTTGTGCCCCCCCTCCAGCCCCCAACTTAACACCTACGTATGGTATTTATGACAACAAATTTTGGTTCTGCTGAAAAAGAGGAGGGAGGACCAAGACACACAGAGTGAGTGGGTGTTGAGTAGCAAAATTTGAGCTCTGCTCACTACACTCCTCTGTAGGGTATGGACAGCACTCAGTGACCCTGCTAGGCTGGTTATGTAGAGGGTGCTACTCAATGATGACTGTTGTGTTGTACCATAATCTAATCTTCTGAGCTCAATTGCCATGGAAAAAAACATGAATGCTTGTCTTATCAAAGATACTTGCAAAAAAAGCAATTCATTCAGAGAAGTGATGCATTTTTTATGGTTTGTTTTTCTGCAGTTATCTAGCCAGGGATTTCCTAATATAAAAGTTTATCTGATGAATACTTGAAATTCCAATCAAGTAAGTAGCATGCAAGAGGCTGCCAAACCTATAGATCGTATTTGAAATTGTAATTTATCTCATAAAATTCAACTTTTTAAACAGAAAATGAGAAGTAAGCAAAATGAATATAGAAGATTTGATAATTCTTAACCTAGTCATTAGAATCTTCACTTAAATCTAAATGCAATCTTAGTGACATTTATATAGTTCTCAATTAATTCATCTTATGTATCCCTTAGAATCTACAGCTCCTAAGTGTCATATGTACCCAAACTAATTCTCAGGATTAAAGGTCTAAAGACTGATGTGCAACACAGAACTGGTTTCAGCCATTACTTGGCAAGAAAAAAAAAAAAGAAACAGATCCCATTAGGAGAAAAATGGGCTGTGATTCAATAGGTAAAGACTAAACAAAGCTCTCATGACGAGAAGTGCAGCAAGACAGGTGGGGAATATTCTGAATAATAGGAACTTATTGCAGTCTGTAGAACTGGGATCTTAGAAGGTCAGAGAAAGGATAGATTCAAGAGCAATTCAGCAGCTTCCATGAGTTCATTTTGGGAAAAAGTCAATCCAAGAAAATACCTGGCCTCGCTCTGACAGACAGGCCACTTAGGGAAACAGGAATAGCCCAGTTGGTATTGAACTCTCAGTCTTCTCTCGATTGCTGCATTGCCTTAGATGCCAATATAGAGCATTTTAAGTCATCCAAAGCCTGTGCCTCCATAGCAAATAGGGCTGGAAATGTAAATCCTACGTGTTCATAAGTGCTTCTTTTCTCATTGGTATTGAAACACACATTTCTTAACACACAATTATTAATTATACTCCTGCCAAATTTTAGGCTGACAAGATCATAAAGAAGACAAAAAAAGGCACAGTAGGTGAAGAGGGATCAATTTAATGCTGACTCTCTTATTATACGGATAGAATTTTTCTTGTGTGGAATGGGGAAATAGTTTGTCTAGTTATTTGTGGAACTGCATCAGGAGGGACACAGAATCAAGGGCAATGCAGACAATGGATGTGGCAAGTGTTGCTTTGGAGAAGCTGTCAGTCTTTGGGAGAAACAAAGAAAGTATGAGACTTCTTGGTATAACAAGAATATGTAAAAAAAAAATCCGAGATATTGTTCCCCATTTCCTTAAAGATTACATTGGACAGTTGTCAGAAGCTGCCTCCTCTTTGTCTGTCATCTAAATTAAGTATGTAATTGATCTTTAAAAAAAGAAAAGTCTGACAGTCAAGTCTTTCTATTTTTTTCCTTAATGTGTCTAATCTTTTCAAGTTCAAAGCATTGCAGTGGAAATCAAACATAATTCCTATTTTTGAATCCTGCTCATTAAGCACACAATGTTTAAAACATGGGCTTTGAGTAAAAGGCAATAAATTTTAGCTATCAGGAACAACTGTAAAATCTACTTTTTAATGGAAGATTTGGCATATACTCCATAAAATAAGATCATATTGTATAGATGTCACTCAATTTTGTAAAAATTATATTGCCTATGTTAATTTTTTATTCATTTACTTCAGTTATTAAATCTAGTTGGGCTACATTTAACAACTGGAATAAAATGAAGCTGATAGAAATGAAGTAAAAAGTCAAATTCAAGCAAAAATCACATTCAGCTTACAAGAAATACAACAACTTCATCTACAATAAAAGTAAATTACTTAAGGTTATGTAATTATGTTCTATTACACTAGAAATACATGAACTCTTTGTACAGTATTAAAAGTTTACTTTTTCACAAACTATTGCCTAGAAAAATAGTTCATTTATTACTCTCTTACTCCCAGAGCTGGAAAACAATGAGCAGCTGGATTTAATAGATTCAGAATGTTGATATGTCCCCTTTAATTTGGAAAGCAGGAAAGGCAGATTCCATCTAAAATTCTCTTCCCCAGCTCATTACCTGCATAAAATATTTTAAGATTTAACCCGCACAGAAATTACCCTTGCACTCTTTAGCCTCTCTGTAATGCTTAGCACCGTATATTCTTTATGAACATTTGTACTGAATGAATTTGACAACAAAGTTTAAGAGATTCACTCTCCACTTAACTCTGAGCAGTGTCACATCAAGAGGACCAAGTGTTGTGTAAGCACCTGAGGAAGCTGCTCCCTGCCCTTCACAGCATGTGCCACGTTACACCTGCTATGGTGGGAAAGCACCCAAATCCCTCAGTTACTGCCCATAAGGAGAGGCTACAGCTCTGCCCCCACTCCCCACACCAGCTAGGATATGCTAAAACTGCTGCTGAGTAGTTATAGTTCATTTAAAAACAAATTAAATCCCCTTTGGTTACTTCTCATGTGAGGGCAGTAACTCCCTGCTGACAGATGGTAATGAAGAGCAGGTCCACGGTGTCTTCCCTGAGTGCTCTTGCTCAGTCAGCATGAACACATCTGTTTATAACCTCTGCTTTCATTTTAAAGGTAGTTAAAGGCTCAAGATTTCTCATTTATTTAAACTGTGAGTTTAAATTTTTGTGACAAGTTTTGTAACCAAGGCTTCACAACCCTACAAATCATAAAGAAAAACTCTGCACTTGGACAAACCTCCAAGAAGTATCATTTAGGTTTTGAGGCTAGACAGCATGAGAATTTACATCACATAGAGGCAGACTGAAAAGTATTACACTTTTTCTTTCCTTCACAATAGTTTCAATTTTCCTATGGAGAGTTCAGAACTGAAAGACGGGAAAATATCATAATAGCTATGCTTTTAAGAAGCCAAAATAATACTTTTTTGGTACTTGGTAGATAGGTTAACTGTCAGCCGTACACATGGTTGTTCATAGCCTCACTCACTACATACATATACATAATCATACATTATTTATTTATGGTTCTCCACATCTCTCTCTGCTCTGCCTGACAGATACTTCCTACTTTCTTTTGTGCCTTGTACTTATCTACATTCTGCAGAAGAAACAATTAACCCAAGTGATTTTCCCAGAACAGCATCTCTTAGCTTTATTTTATCTTGGCAGAATTTAATTCAGATACATTCATTTATCCTGTCTCTAAGTTGAACAAAAGTAAAAGAATCATGGCTTTGATCCATTTGCTTTTACAATGAAAACTCAGGGCTCTTAGCTTTCTTTTTTTTGTGTGTGTTGAAATTCTGCATGGTTAAACAACAATTAAAAGAGAGATTAAAAATTAAGACAACAAAGAGGAATGTTTATAGAAACTGGCCTGCTAGATCTCCAGTGTGAAGTAGGGAAAGACTGCAGGATCTAAAACTAGCAAAAATGTATGTCACAAGCTGATACATTAAATGCAAGTCAAATATTCTCATAGGAAATGACAATGTGGAAGAGAGTAGGCAAGTGGAGATGCACTGTCCTTGAAGTTAGCTCACTGCATAACTAATTTATAGAGATAGGCTCACATGGATCTTCTCAAGGAGTCAAAGCTCTGCTCCTGAGAATCCAGCTTTGTCCTCAGCAGGACAAAGTTCAGTGAACTGCTATAATCTGTATAAGAAAATAAGCTTGGCTGGGAAATAACTTGGAACGCTTCCTTTGTGGGAAGCACTGAGATGAAAGACTACTGTATTTTTGCAGAAGCATTTTAAATCCTTCAAAAGAATGGGCACAGCAAGAGGGTAAGAAGACAGACATTATTAACTGGCAAATCAGATACACAGAGAGAGAATAATGTCAAAGATAGTACAAATATAGAAGCCACACCTACTAATTTTTCAACACATCACAGTGGCAGAACTACTGAATTTTATTTTTTAGAAAGAAAGTATGTTGCAGACTTCCATCCAACTCCTCCTCCTTAATCCAAGGAAACAGAGACCTCCTAGCACTGAGTAATGCACGAGTTTGCAGCACAGGATAGGCCACATGCAAAAGAGATGCAAACGTGGTTCAGAGGACAGATGCTTAATGTCCTCTCGTGCCACAGGAGCACAGACACTGCAGAGGGATGGGGTTGTACAGCAGGACCAAATGCTTCTGCTGATATTGCAAAATGGAAAGTAGAAATTTCGTTTTGTTATCTGTCACTGCTTTGAAGCAGCTTCTCTATCTGTTTGATTGGAAGATAAGAATATGCGTGTGTGTGCATGCACATGTGAGATCCCTTTCATCACAGGGCAGGGGGAGTTCTGCTAAAATGTGATCTAACTTGAATTACAATGTTAAAATCTGCAGTCTCCCTACCTTTAGTATCTGTCTGTTTTTATAATTTGAGACTTTTGATGCATATTCAGTAATCTTTGAGGAGTGCAATTTTTCCATTTGCTTTTCAGATTTCTAAGGTAATTACCTGTTTTGTCTTCTAAAAACTTAAATTTAGAAATTTTAATAAATACCTAAAACATCAGAGTGTAGACATGTCTGTGCCTGCTTCTGCCTTCCCATTTTCTGGGTTGCACTGCAGTAAGAGCACGATTAAGGTCTTCAAAGAACAGGACTGATTAAACCCAAAACTATTTTCTTTCACAGTCTTCTCCTTTTGTAATGTAATAAAATCTATAAATTTTGTACTAGACACAGGGAATATATCAAGGAAGAAAAGATCAAAAATAAAATGGTTGGATAAAACATTTTTTTCAAACAATTTTACATGTTTTAACTCAGAAGCAAAACAAAGGGGTTTTTAACTCAGTAACACCTTGTAGTCTGGGCAAGTGCTCAGACAGCAATGTCCACTTGCTGCTTGGGAAGCCAAGATACTTCTGCTGTCCTGGAACACAAAAATTATATTTCCTCAGTTTGCTGGGGAAGAGAGGGGTGGGGCTGAAATTCTAGCCTAGCTTGTTACCTTCATAAGAAGGGAAGGACATGAAAGGGTGGAAGGAAATCCACCAGAATGCTGCAAAGGCCATTAAAAGGCAGTTTTCATGAGGCTGACATTAAGCCAAGAAACTACCAAATGGCAGGGACTGGGAACAACTGAAACAGGTTATATGCTGTCAATAATTACGTTTTCAATGGAAATGATGCCTACACCAACCCAATTTGAAAAAAAACCCACAATCAACTCATGTGAATAAGCTCAAAGAGGAATAATTGAAGTGATATTGAAGCTTTAGAGGCAACTAGTTGCTACAGATTAATCAACTGTATACAAATGAAATTTTAACCAGGAAAATCACAAGTCTTGAAGATACCTAGACATAAATAAACACTGCTGCTGAAGATTTAGCATTAAGCACTGCCTGATTTATGGATTATTGGGTGCAATGTCATTGCAAATGTGAAAGTGATGAGAGAAAACAGTTAAGCGTCAAGGGAAAAGGAGATAAAATAAAAGACAGTAAAATGTGTAGCAAATCTGGTTAATGAAGAGGGCTAAGACCAATATTCTACTTTGATGACAGATAGAATTATGTAAACATGATGAGAATGCTACCTGCAGCTTCTTAGTCTTCATTAAGTTCTTTAAGAGAATTAACAACTGGTACAAAAGTAATAGGTCAAACAAAAGCCAAAATGGTACAGAAAGCAATTTAGTTGTTTGTAAATTCGAAATATGAGTGATGAGAATGAATTTGAAGAAAAATGAATGAGGACAGCTGGAGAAGGCAATAGATGTAGCAGCTCACTAAGACTCATTAAAACTTGACTGCTTTGTTTTGCATCTCAAGAACAGCTAGTTTTTCTATAAAAGATGTGATTAAATTTAAACTTGCATTAACCAGTAACATATGACAGATGCACTTGACCCCTTAACCAAACTAGCCATAGGTTGGTACAGGCTCCAAAGGAAATAAGGGCCTGAGCTGCAGACAGGCCAAGAACACCTCTAGGAAACCAAAAAGGGCAAGAGTGACCCAGTGAGCATCGATGCACATGAGCTTGAAACATGGACTGTATGATTAATGCGTGAATAGCAGGTGGCTTTTCCAAGACTCATTTATCAAACAGCAAAGAAAGTTGTGGGTACGAGGAGCCTCATGCATATCCTTCCCACTATAATAAATTTGACTACAAGTCAACCACTTTATCCCATAACTTTGAAAACCAAAGGGAGCTGTCGCTGAGCTCTCCCTGTGAGGCAGCGTGGCTGCATGGTGGTAATCTCCCTTTGCTCTGGGGCAATTCTCAAAGTTGTTCCTTGAGGCAGAGACCTTTCTACAAACAACCAATCTTTGGATGAGTCCAGCTCAAATTCTCTCGGAATTACAACTGAACTGCACACCACTGACTCTCCTGTTGATCTGGGACCCCTCTCAAGGGTTGAGATTCCTTACCTGAGACCACGAAATCCTTCCTTACCAAGGTGGAGGATCTATTTAAAATAGATCTTCAGTAAATGGCTGATAGTATGCTAAACCAATACTAATGAAATCCATGTAGTTAATTCCTTTAAACATACACTATTTTCCAACTCTGAGACTAAGACTGAACTTAGCCATAGCTAAGCTCCATCAGGAGTTTAGGAAGCAAGAGGGTCTTCTCCGAAACTCATGACTCAATGGGAGGGTCTACCTCACCCTCTGGCATCTTCAGTCTATATGTAAATCGTTTGAAACAGATTTGAACTCGATTTTCCTTTGTATGTTTCATCCCTGTAGTAAGTAACAGAGTGAACTTTGCCATTGAACTTTATTAAGCTACATTTTTATAAACCCACTTTTGTTAATACCTCTGCCAGTGATTCTTTACGCAATCTGAATCACCCACTAGCAACAAACCAGCGTAGCTGGCAGGATCCTAAATCAGGATGCATGACTTAATTCTACAACTGTTATGGCTATTAAAATATTTTTTAAGGTGAATAAAATAAGTATATTGTACGGAATTTGTTCAATGGCCTTGTACAGAAGACTAAAAAGTATTAAGGAGTAAGCAAGACCAGCACTGACCATTTTTGCACAGAGTCAACAGTTAATCTTGGCTGCTGGATGTGAGCAGCACCAAGAGAGGTGGGAAGCAAGGCATGAAATGCATCTTGAGCCAACATTAAGAATTGTCAAGGCACTTCCCCCCATAATGGCAAGTCATGCCACATGAAAGAGAAAAGGAGGATCTTTTCCTTCATGTTGTACCATAAGCTGACTCTTACGTGCCAGACTGTCAACTTGCTTTCCAGTATGTCTCTGGTAGATTGCCTCTCCTTCTTGATTGAGCTTTCCAGCTTCCTTTTGACTGTTTCACTATTCACAGCCAAATGCAAACATCAGAAAAATTACAAGTTTAACACAAGGGTAAACCAGGCAGGTATAACTGTACCTCTGAACTGCACTACAGCTTAGTTTCCTTCACACATAACTAAAATGCTTGTTCTAAAGCTACTGTAGAAATTCACCCTGTTGTGAAAGTTGCAACTGAAGTGCCACTGCAATAAGCTGCAACCAGATGGCTTCAGTGACGCTAGCTGAGCTTGAAAAATGTCTAGGGAATATAAGGAGGAATCAGGTAAAAATAGTATATAAAAATCAGGTAAACAATACCCATGTTTCCCTTACTTGCCCTACCATCTTTATATCAGGTATTGAATCACCTGTTTCCTTCAGAAGTTATATAAGTAGTTCAAGGCATATTACAGGTAAAGAAATCAAAATAAAAGAAAAAAATGTATTAAAACATCTTTGTTGTTGGTTTTGTGTGGTGAATTTTTTTAGGGCACAAGAAACAGGTGTTTCCATGTTGTTGATTTTTAAAAAATTTTCTACTCGTTTGTTGTGCAGGCACATACCTTAAAGCAAACTAATTTAATTCAGGAACTAAACTCTAAAAGATTAGTCTGTAGGGACTAACTTCCTGTCTCATTCCCTAGCTATGGACTTTACTAAGTATTGTCCCTAAAGTAACTCTTAGTATTGAGCATGGGCATTGCTAGGTTAAAAAAACTACTAGTGCATCATATTTTGCAAAACCTGCTATACATACTGTTCAGTGGGCAATGGCACCAATTAAACTATAATCCAGGTACCCCAAAGCTTTACTTCATTTACAGGTGATTTACAATAGCATAAATCCAAACAACTTACAAATCAACGCATTTTACAGTGTTTTTAAATAGGACACTTCTGTGAAATGTATAGCATGCTTTGCTCCTTTTTGTCCTTCCCATTTAGGCACTATCAGAGCAGTTCACAATAATCTAAGAAAAATTACTAAATATCCTCTTAAATCAGAAATGCAAATAGCTGGAATGAATTACTATTTATACTCACTTGATATAATACGGCACTTTGTTTGGTGAGATTGCCCTCTCCCAGGGGCCTTGGACAGAAGCTGTTAACAACAAACAAACAAACAAATAAATAAATAACTGCACACATACATTCATACACACAAACATACCTAGGAGAGAAACATGGAGGTCAAACAGGAAAGACAACGTTAATCTCTAGAATTACAGTTCTACACTTGGCCACATTACAGGTCTGTTTGCTCAGTTGCCCATGAAGGCAGGAAGGATTAACCTACTGTTCAGAAATTTCTCTCCTAATCTGAGAGAAATTGAACTCATTCAGCTGCAAAGATAAATATAAAAACCCCTCCTTGACAGTTAAGCTTTCAGAACAGATATGAAGCAGAGGAAGCAACCTCTATTTCTGGCATGTTCTTTTATAGTGTTCCTCCTGCTAATGTGTTTGACTGGGATTTCTTCTATTTCTTTCCTTGTGTGGTCAGCACTTCCCACCTTTCTAGGAACAGAATTATACACTTGTTTACATTTTATGTTGAATGAAGTTACACTGAGAGACCATCTAAGTATTTTGTCTATTCTCTTGTTGACTTGTTCTAAATGGTAAACACTTTTATTTTTATGGAAAAATAAATTTTTCCATTTATTTCTCACATTACTAATTGTGCTTATTGCCTTGCAATAACAACAAATAATGGGAAAAAATGACAGTGTGATCACAACAAATAGAGAGGAAACTACATTACTCACTCTTGTCTATCACAGTGTTAAATGTCAACATCAACTTACAGCATAATGAAAATACTTTGTAACAAAGGTTTTTATACAACTCATTGCAGCAAAACAATTGTAAAGTATTTTTTATTACAGGTTTTATTAGAGGCAGAGATAATTTATAGTTTAGGCCATAATCAAGAGATTTTCTTTTTATGATGAGTTTTTTGTCTGTTAAAAGCAGTAGAAACAAGAATTTTCTTTAATATAATGATTAAAATAGAAAACATATGAATAGTGATGTAGTGGAGGGAAAAAAAGCCTCTTTGTTTCACCCTGTGTAACCTTTCTTTTTAGTGACCCCTGCTGTTCACAAAGGAAAGTAATTGTTACCAAGACAACTAGTAATTAGCTGCTTGACCATTTGGGTCTATTTTCTTTCCCTCTCTTATTCAAAATAGATATTTTAAAAATGCCACTCCCAAACCGCAGGTACTTTAACAGTCACCAAATCACAATCTATACCAATAATAATTCCAAATATACACAATTCATATACTTTGTGCCGGATTCACAGAAGTCCATCTGCAGAGTGAAGTACAGTGCCCCTCCCTTGCCCACATACTCGATTGTGGGCAACAAGACTTGAAGAGATGAAGCATGCTTAGAAGCTGTATAGGGAAATCCTGTTATGTTTTTAGAGCTGAATGCCCACGAATTGTGAAGAAGGGCTGGAGGGAGGCTGAGGATTCCACAGAGAGGAGACAAATCAGAGAGCGGCATGGGGGAAAGTGGTGCCATTCTAGATGGTCAGAAGAGGGGAAGGGAGAGCTGCAGGGAACAGAGTACAGGCTGTGAAGAGGGCGAATGGGTTTCACATACATTTTGGACAACGTTAATAAGGGAAAAGAAGGAATATGTTTGGAAGAAATAGAATCATAGAATGGTTTGGGTTGGAAGGGACCTTAAAGATCATCTAGTTCCAACCTCTCCGCCACGAGTGGGGAACCTTCCACTATACCAGGTTACTTAGAGCCCCATCCAGCCTGATCTTGAACACCTTCGGGGATGGTGAGTCCACAACCTCTCTGGACAACCTTCCAGGGCCTTGACATTCTTACAGTAAAGAATTTCTTCCTAATACCTACCCAGCTTAAGGACATTCCCCTTTGTGCTATCACTAAGACCATATCCTCCCTCCATAAATGGGATAATACTCTTTCCGATTACTGGTGGCCAAGGAGTTCTGAAAATTCTGCTTCAGCATCTCTGCAGGTCCTGCTGTCTTCAACCTCCAATCAGCCACCTGTAGCTAAGCTCAGTGTCATTGCTTTCCTATTATTTACATTTACACAGATTTGCATCCTTAAAAAAAGAAAAGTAAAATCAAATTTCAAAGGTATGAACCATGAGAACCAGTAATTCTCAAAGTGTGCAAGAGACAGAATTTTAATTACGGTGTTAGATCTGGAAAATTAGTACACTGCCCTGCCATTGAAGTCCGTAGCATGGCCCACAAAGCAAGAGCATAGCTGTATGCATTTTAAAATACAAATACTCAAATACACACCTAATTTATACATGATCAAATATTCCTTCTTGGACCAGGCACTGCCATTTTGTTCAGTGTTCACAGACTGCACACTGAGGAGCTGTGAAGGCCAAGGCTGCCGTCCATTGAGCTGCAGCTGCTCGGTTTGTGTACTGCTATAGCCTCAAATGATGCAAAGATACAATCTGTTATGTCATTTATAGGAATGCAAGAAGTATAAAAAAGAGAATATCATGTAATGTCTTGATGTAAAATACCTTGAAGTTAGGGAACATGTCCTACATTTAACCCTATTTTCAGGTTCATACAAAATTCTTAAACATGATGCCTAATTATTCTTTCTAGTTATGAAATCATAAACTGCTGTAAATTCAATTTTGGTGACTGATCCAATATTCTCCATCATCTAGATGGCACTAAGAAACAAAAGCCAAGGAATTAGAGACAGATTACAATTTCATTTTATGCTATCAATTACTAAGTGATTTCTTTGCATGTTTTTATTCAGTAACGCTAACCTGTGTGCTAATACGTGATCCATCAAATAGTTTTCAAATGTTTACTCAGTTACAATTGTAAGGTTTCTTACCCATGGGGATTGGTATTGTCTGAGGAATAATTTGACTAAGTTATCATTTTTGAAAATAAAATACCCTTCAGCATTAACTAAGAATTGACCTTCTTACATATTCTCTCCCAGTCTTTAATATTCCCAGTGGGAATACTACCAAGCAATAGTCCTCCCCCTTTCAAATTTGAGTTCAATACCTGAAGGACAGAATAGATTGCTGTGTATTTTTTAGAAGATGTATTTCTTCTGTTGCTTCTAAATTAATCTGGGTAAAAGCTTTCCAGTCATAACTTATTATCACAGAATCTCACATATGATAGTGTTCTCGATCCATTAGAAGGGGAACAAATACTTTTCCTTTCATGAGAGCTAAGTGCTATAGGAATAACAAACAATTCTGTGATGTTCTGCATAATTGGATTTAGTGCTCCTTCAAGAGATTGCTGTGAAACTGTCTATAATATATTTTTGGTCTCCAGGATGATTCTAACCTTGCATAAATTTGAGTTGACAAAATATGCAGTACTTTTTACAGCTATACATAGAGAATAATCATTTCATTTCTGGCAGAAGCCCAGAAGCTGAGAACAGCTGTTTCTTATCTTTGGTTATCAATACAGGTTTACTGTCCATTACATTTTAGTAGTCCATCTATAAGTCTTGCTGGCAAAGGCTGTATGATGCTCTAGTAATCCTGTGTGCTGCAGCACTCAAGAAGCAGACATTCCTTGTTTGCTAAGAGTAATTCAAGTGTTTTACTGTTTGAGCTTGCACAGTGTAAGAACCCATTACCATACACTCAGCTACTTTCAATGCTGTTGACTGAAATTAAATACTACAACAAAATATGGGGCATTTTAGGAGTGGATTTAAATTTACTTATATTTTTTAATTTGCATTTATATATATTTAAATGGTTATTTATTTAGATTTGGAGTTTCTTCATTCTGCATATGTGCTAACAGCTGAGACTTGTTTTCCCAGTGAACATGGTTCCTGACGGTAAGCCTACATTCTTACTTGTTTGCAGAATGTATAATGAAACAGTGGCATGCTGGCTTTCTGAACTTCAGAAGTATTTTAATCTATGCAGGGATCTGAATGAAATATTAAATAGGATGATAGTATAATTTTTTCCTGTGTTGATACTACAAAAAAAAAAACTTATAAATATTTCACTTTAGCACTACAAACATAATGAAAAATACATGTATGTTTACCAATAGTAAACTATTTCTCCTTCAGTTATTCGAAGAGTAAATTTTGTATGTCCACATTTAACTGTTACTCTCAGTGGTCCTTATTTACATAGTCAGCACACAATTCTGGTCACACATGAGTGTACATTTTCAGTTCTAAATACAAAGAAAAATCTTTTGACTCTTATTTGTCACTATGGGGTTTAGGACAGAAGCCACAAAGAAGCAGTGTATAGTGCCCATACACGGTTACCTATAGCCTCTCAATTATTTTTTGCTTTGGTACAAATTTATTCTATTTATTATATATGCCTTTCAGCATCATAGTAGTTAAAGCTAAGCTCATTTTTATATTCACATTACCCTGCTTGGTGGCCACAGTAGCTGTAACTCAGCAAGGTGCTTAATTATGTTCACATTTCACATTTTTGTGATAATAATTGTCTAGAATTATTCAGCCTAGAAACTCTACCTGCATGACTTACATTGTTCCACCTAGCATTATCATTATAAATATCCTAATACAAACATAGAGATAGGAAATTATTTATTCACATAAAGTCTGTTTTGATACCAATGTATTTCACTACAGCAAGGTAAGGAGTTGGTGACTTCAGATAAAGGCAGGCAGGGAGAAAGAATGACAAGATTATCTTTGCATCTGGAAAGGCTCTGATTCCCCAAGAATCAAAGGTTCCCATCTGTGTAAGCTACCTTAACTTTTCAAAGAAGATGCATTGAGTACCATATTTCGATTATTTTCAAATTACACTATTATAAATTAAAAGCTACTGCTCTCCACAGACTTTAAGGAGCTTCTCCTCCTTAGAAAACATGCTAAAGCAATGTTTCCCCAACATAATCAGTTCATGATACACACTGGCAGGATGCCATCTCCAAAACGTAAGCCTGTGTGACAGTGGCACAATAGTAGTGTTTGCATAATCTACAATTCTTTAAAATCCTTTACAACAAGTGTCAGTATACAGCTCTAAAACATATTTTTCTTTACCCTAGATTTATAGAGAATTGATTTCTAAATTATGGGCATCTATTATTGTACTAGGTGAGACTCATGAACAACCAGACTGTGTTGTGTAGCACTGGGGTCTAAGATTACACCACAGAGCTGAGAAACTGATGTCAGAGGCAGAAGCAGCAAGCAAAAACTGCCTTTCAGAAGGACTACACAGCATGGGGTCTATTCTGATCCTTGCTGCATATGGGGATGGATTCATGGGCATTGGAGATAGAGGGCCCCTTCTAAGCTTGGATTCTGCTGTTCTTAAGCCCAAGTAAACGCTCACTACTTCCCTGGAATGCCAGCAGCATCATCTGTTGCTGTAGCATACCTGCAGACCTTTACTGAACACACCATTTTTAGAGCACTTCTAACCAATTTGAAGAAAGGATTATTAGCATTAAAAAGCTCAGCACTTGATATGGGCCAATTACAACAGTCATTTTACAAGAGTTATAAAAGAGGCCCTTCCATCCTGCATTTCCTGCTGGAATATTTATGGCCAACATCAGATTTATCACCTGCAGCTTAGGGTCAACTTTACATGATAAAATCTAAATAACAAACACCCTTAATCATGAACAGTGTTTCCAGAAGTTTCCAAATGTCACTTGTAACAGGAAATATACAATCCATCTAATGCTCATTTTCTTAAATGTCACACTACTGTAAAATGGCAAAAATACCAGCATCTACTTGTTTAGTAATAGAATACTACATAAAATACAGTAAAATGATAGAGTCTACAATGATCCACATACCCTAAGTTACAGGTACTTTACATTGCTACCTTCTGTTGTACTCTTATGCCCTTAAAAATGAAATCTCCCAAACTGATTGATCAAATGAGGTCATAAAATGGCTTAGTCAAATTGGTGGTGATTTTTGGCAAATTAAATTAAGACAAATAGAAAAAGAAACCTTTGGTAAATATTCCACATATTAAATAGCAAGATACAACAGAAATTTTTTAGTATACATATATAGAATATGCCAATTGCATTCCAGTCCAGGAGCCTGTGGATAAAGGAATGTCCTAAACTGAACACAACATACAACTCATGACAACATCGGCACATTGTTAAATTCATCAGAGTTAAACCTGGCAGTGTGAAAAAATGAAGTAGTTTTCATTTGGATTCACAGATCCAATATTACTCCAAAAAGATTATAGAATATTTTGGGGGAAAATCTTAGCAACATACTAATTCAGAGAGTGGACAAAACTATAGTAGGAAATAAACCATCTTTTGAGTCTTATACTCATTAGAGTAAAAGATAATATTTGATTACTTGCAAATTGTTTAGCATTGCAGAGCATAGGATATCCTGCCAATCAAGGATAAATTAAAGGAACTAATTAGGCGACTATAAAAAAACTAAGATAGATTTTTCCAAATCACTCCCTCCCAAAAAACCTTCTCTGCTGTAAAATAAATACCACACAGCATTTTTAAATCAATGACAAATAAAAACCAAGAGCACAAGAAAGAGATTTAGAATGGATTATTTTTAACTACCATTCTAAGATATTTTTGTTGAAAGCCTTTTTTTTAAAAACACTAGATATTAGTTACAAGGAAAAATTGCTTTCTTCTGGGTGACGAGAGGAGAACAACATCATTTGAAAACTGACTTTATAAATTTGTTTAGCAATTTGTATCCAATGTATTAGAGTAGGAAGCATCACTTAGCACAATAGTGCAGGAAAGAGAAAAATACAAATATAAAGCTAGAATTCCATAGATCTTGTTTCATTGTGAATTAAAAAATATTATTAAAATTTGTGGAGAGATTCTAGGCTGGATATTAGAAAGAAATTCTTTAGAGAGAGAGTGGTCAGGCATTGGAATGGCCTGCCCAGGGAGGTGGTGGATTCACCATCCCTGGAGGTTTTTAAACTGAGATTGGACATGGTACTGAGTGCCATGATATAGTAAATGGACTGGAGTTGGACCAAGGGTTGGACTTGATGATCTCTGAGGTCTTTTCCAACCCAATCGATTCTATGATTCTATTATTCTATGATTCTCTGTGGTTTTCCCGAGAACAACACATAATAAAAAAATTAAAGCTCACAAGAAAGAGACTGATCATCTGACTTCATGACATACTTTCACTGTGCTATTCATTCTACCAATTTTATTCCAAAAGGAAGCATAATACGCCAATGTTTAATTACTCTGAAAACCTTTAGCAGCCAGCCCAAGGCTAGCACTACTAAAGATTGTAGCTATTGGTCATGGAATTGTAAATAAGGAAAAAATGGATTGAAGACATTTTTTCCTAATTTTAAATCTCAATTACCCATCACAAAACCCTTGAGGTTGAATTGGTGCCCAGTGGTGGTGTGAAGTGAATTTGGTTTTGTTGGTACTTTAATAGTTTTTTCTTTTTCAGAAGCACATATAGTCATTTTGCATTTATACAGAAGTTTTCTAGCAATCAGGCTCCTCTAGCTAATATGACCATATTTAAATGCAATAATAAAATCCCTTTGCTTTCAGAGAGTTCTCAGAGTTAGGCTGATTCATTAGTGACCACTTATCCTCTATCTTTATTCTGCTACCTGGTAATATTTTCTGTTCAAAACATTCAATGTGATATCTAAAATTATTAGATCATTTATCCAAAGACACGGATGAATGGACATAATCTTCAATGTTTGCTCGTCAAAAGTGATATCTGAAAGACAATATGTCATAATGTATGCAGTAAGAAATAAGAGAGAAAGATACAGTTGCTAGCACTGAAAAATAATCTATCAGATGGATGGGTGAAGTGTCTTAAGTCATAGAGCCCTGTCATTTTCAGAGTCAGATGTCTTAATTAGCAGGACTTGCCCTTTCAAAGACGTCTGCCTGTGCAAGAAAGAGCTTCCCTAATCTTTGCTGTGCATAATAATATAATCACTCACACAGAAGGTGGGAGATGCAAGTAATTGACTTCTCTTCCAGCTTGAAGGAATTCAGACCCACATCTCCAGTTTCTCAGGAGAGTGGCCTAAACTAGTGAAGGAAAACAAAAAGGCATAGAAAGAAGAAAAAAAAAAAAGCCAAATCTGAACCTTAACAGCTCTGAGCTTATCCTGAGAGAGATCTAGGTTACAGAGCCCACTCTCGTGACCATATATTTTATTTTTAAGCAACAATTGTCTGATATAAAATGCAACAGATGCACTCTGATCATGATCTTGCAATACAAACTGTTGGCCCCAGCATAAGTCACAGTTCTGTTTCTGAATGAAAGCTGCTATGGCTGCCTCATTTCATGTGCTGCTCTTGCTTACAAAAAAGCAAAAAAATGTACAAAATCAAAACTGAAAGGCATTGCTAGGTATCGACAGTTAAAATACAGGTCCTAGCACATATTTAGGTGTGTGGATTGAACAGTTTGGTGCTGGTGGATGCAGGTAGCAAAAGCTCATAGCCTGGGAAATGCAACTCTCAAAGTGTTTGCTAGATGTATATCCGCCTTTTAGTTGTGCAAACCTAAATGTTCTTTCTGTTCCTTGTATTTTCAGGTTATTCCACATTAACGGAAAATCACAAGTGGTGCCTGGAATCTTCCAGTCACACTCTTAAGTAATTGCTGGTTATATCTTGAGCACTCTTTCACACAGTCACTTCATTGACATGCTATACTTACTAACAGATGGCTCATACTGGGGCTGGACAGTAAATTACAAGGTTTGCTCATGTTTTTAAAAGATGCAATACCTTCTATTTTTCAGCAATCATAAGCAATGCACATGAATGAACTATGCCATTAAAACCAGGATTGATAGGAGGCTGGAGAGCACAGCAAATGATATTAAAACCAATCTGACATCAATCCTACCTCTCATTTATTCCATCTCAAAAAAAGTAATAACCAACATGACAAATATAGGTGGGTCGTCCAATAAGAGACAATGAATCCCATTCTTTGTAAGGGGCAGAATCACAGATAAAAATAAAGGTGAAGTCAAAATAGTAAAATTATTCCAGAGGAGTCACTGAGAATCCTGGAGCTGGCATTATGTTTGAAATTTGTAGATACTCTTTTTCACACCTCAGTTACTGTATATAATTCCCAAATTAAGCACCATCATCCATGAAAGGATCACAGATTTTTCTAATTACTTTGCTAAATATTTACAAGTTTCTCTTTAATAGAAAGATCTTATTTTTGCTAAATTTTTTACACCCTGATTTGGAGAGTTCTAATTAAAACAGCAAGTCCTTCAAAACAAACAAACTCACTCCATGAATTCATGATATAATGTCTTGCACATGTAATACATTTATCAGATATATCTTAACAACTATTGTTGTGAATGCCAGGAACCTCTGTCCTCAGTAAGGAATGAACTGAGGAGGAGCTGAGACTCAGTAGAGACAGGCAGTGTGAAATGAGTTTGGGGAAGCGTGAAGGACTGATCAGAAGATCAAGGACTGAGGTGAGAGAGCCCAGTAAAAAATGCAGAAGGCCTGGAGAGAGGAAAGTTCATGCGCTAGCAGAAAAGTAAGGGCCAGTTTTTAAAAGTAAGGGCCACTTTTGCCTCAGATACTTGAGGGCACACCAAAGCTTTGGTGGACAGAGACACTAGTGCATACCTTTCCTTTGTCACTATATTTTTAACTCACAAACAGTAGACACCTGAATTATCTTGTGAAAGTAAACACTGTCACCTGGTCATTTGGAAGATGAAAGTGTGGAAAAAGTACAATGAACTGCATGAAAAGACAATGAAAAAAAATTGTCCCTAAATTAAAAATGCTACAAAAGAGGAGACATTTTTCCCCACTTTTTCACTCCTTCTCTCTCTAGTTCACACCTTCTTTCCAATCTCTCTCAGAAATAGCTCTAAGAATAGCCATTAGAACAGCCTACAAGTGCTTGGAAGCACTTGCCTGCACAGGGTATGACAAATATGCTGTCCCGGCATTACTCCCCCATTATTTTTGTGCTAGGTTTTCAACAGCCCTGTGTAGCTTCTACTTCAACCAAGCAGAAACAGACAGATGATGCTATAATGTCTATGTATAAAATAATAACAAACACATGAAAAAATTACCACAGATTAGCAGCTCATATTTATTTCTTTCAGACAGGAGAGAAATCTAATACAGTCACTGATTTTATATGAACTTGACTGCAGTACCACCCTTTTTGCAGAACTACTTAATGGTAAAAGGACCATTTTCCATATAACAATATAATCACAGTTGGGAGCTGAGCTGCACTTGCACCTTAAAGTGAGCAAGCATGTAAGATAAAGGGAAAGTGGATGAAATAATTATTACTTGCATATAAACTAGGTATGCATCAGCCAATAAATTGCTTATTTTCCTTACTGATTATAGTTTACATTGATCTTATATGTATCTCAGCTCTTTAGATAAAAATGCTCTGAATTGAGCTTATAAAATAAAACCAGAAAAATTTCTGTGATTCATCTCTTCACTGCTGTTGTCACAGCTAGATTGATCAACTTGGACTTTGTTTGCCATGTACTGAAAGCTCATTTACGAGCCATTAAATTCACCTTCATTTGACCTGCCCAGTTCTGTTTGGCAACCCTTAGGTTTGCCCTGTTCAACCCCAAAAGTACAGCTACAGAAAAAAGACTAGTGCTAGAGGGCAAAGGCTGTGGTTATCCCTCTCCTGAAGTGCTATCTCTCCAAGAGATGTGCTTCCATCCGTGTAGGGATGCAGCAGAGGTAGTACATAAAAAGCACGTCAAAGTATGGTATTTTCCTCAGGCACAGTAATAGTACATGATACTGAGGAACTGGATGCTTTTGGAATTTGGTGCTTATGAAAGATGGGACTGTTATATGTACTGGCAGAGTCAGTGACTGAATACTTATGCTTGTGAAAGATTCTGTAGATATTTTCAGAGCTTCAAATACCTAACTTTTGCAAGCATGGGTAAGAATATGTATTTGCACACACAACTAAGAGAGAGAGAACAAGCAAACAAACGTCATTTTTCTCAGGGAATTGACTATTTCCAAATTCAACACGTTTTCATCTGCTTCCTTTTCCTAAAGTGATTCTCAAGTGGTGAGAAGTATCTAGAATAATTTCCACTCTTTGCTGGCTTTAGTTAGTTACAAAGAAAAATAACCTCTCAGTGTCTCACTAATAGTGGGTGGGCTGAAAAAGGTGATTATCATAACACTGAGCAACTTTTAGACTGATCTAGTTTATCAGTAATAAGGCAGAGTGGGGCCTTCAGGCCCCATAGGCAGAAAGGACATAACCATCACACAAATTGCCTGCACTCAACACCAGCACAGAGAACAAGGTTTGGTGTGATAATGTAGTGCAGGTCACTCTAGTCTTTTCCAGGCTTGTATAATTTACTCTACAAATTTATTCTTTTACCAGGAATACACCATGGGTTATAAGAAAAACAGGCATCTGTTTACACATTGCATTCATGTCACATACCCGTAACAACTCTCACACGCTGAATCTCAATGGGTCTGATTTGCAGTTATATATATTGAACTGACAAATTACTCCCAGTGGTTAAGAGTTAAATAAAAGAGATTGTGAAAAAAAGTATAAAAATAAGGCTAATTTCTTCATAGGATCATAATTTCATAAAACAAGGTGCAGGGTTGAATCAGCCTGCATTATTCTTATATGGCACAACATTTATTCTGATTTTGAATTTGCAGTTCATCCCGCTGAGACTTTTCAGTTTCCCATTGAGATTTTCAGTGGAAAAATAGTTAACCTATTAAAATTACAATGCAGTATCAGCTGAAGAAAAGTTTGTCCTCTATCCCACTGTGAACGTAGCTGTGCAATAATAGTAACATCTATTTCTGATGTCTGGGTAACTTGTCCCTCTGCATGTAGGAGACCATTATCCTGTGACTGTGGTCTGTTCTGCTGATATAATCTCTTAAATAAAGCTTTACTGTTTACTCTCCTTAATTGAAGTACAATAGAAAAGACATGGCCTCTGAGAAGCTTTACTGCCTTGGAGCTTTGAAGGTGTTTCAAGTTGTCTTTCAGTGTACTTCAAAACATCCTTGATAAAAGAACGTGTGTGGAGGTGGAGCAGGAATTTTACTGGCAGTTATATTTTATGCAGGGTTGTAAAAAGTTTACTTAGCTGTCATTCTTCTGCCAACTTTCCCACTATTGTTTTGATCCTCTTACTGCTCTGCTAAGGTATCAAATCCTGTAAAATATTTTTCTTGCAGGTCTTATTTTGTCTCTTTTTAGAGCTGAACATTTCTTTGAACAGCTGAGTCAAATTTGGTTGGGTTTGTTTGATTGTTTTTTTTAATCCTTTCAGGTTTAAAATAATTAGAAAATCATTTTAATATCATTTTTAATATGCTAGTTCTAAAAAAGAATCCTTAAACAATGAAGACCAGCCTTGCAGTGACAGATGTATGGACAAAGAGACCTGATAGTGGCAGATGTTCTCCTGTTACCTTGGATCTGGATTATATGAACTTATTTAACAGTCCTCTGCACCCAAGAATAAAGAAAAAAAAGAAAACCATTACAACATAGTCTAAAATAGAAACTCATAGCAACGATAACCGGTACATGGCTACAAAAATATCAATTAACTGTGTATTCAGGCTGAGCAAGAAAAATGGAAAATTACTCACTTGTAAGAAAATGCTGGGAAGTAGGGCCAAAATCCCTGTGAGCTTCATGCAGTTGCCTGATGCGTTCATCAATGGCCACCTGTTAAGAGAGGAGAAAAAAAAAAAGATTCTTTTCTAATCAAGTAACAAACCGCAATTATATTCAGATATTTATTTGGGTTTTTTCGTTACTGCACATTCAGTTTAAAATTAAGCAAGTTCCTGCAACAGTTGTTACCCATCAGGGTCTGACTGGGATTTAATGTGTCTTATTGGAAAGAAAGAAGTTAAAGAAAAGGTTTGGTTTTTGGTGGTTCCCCCCATCTTTAAGTGATGCTAGAAAAAGTTGAAAAGGCTGATAAATAACGCTATTGCAAACTGGCCTGATTTTATGCACCTGAAAAGAGTATTACTGCTGCTTGCCAATATTGAAGTCAAAACATCCACCTGTTAATACCTTTAAAAAACTACTTCTAAAATATTTTTGAAAGTACACTGGTATAAATCAGCATGTGAAAAGTAATCTCTTTTAATGTGGACAGGATAACAGAGTGCTGAAATGATGTTGACCAAGGAGCTGCTGCTACAAACATTTCTCTGTTCTTTTAATTGTCAAATCACAGCTCCTTGACCATTTCCTTGGAGTAACCCTTTGAAGAGCATGTTTCTCCTAACGTTTTGTTGGGTTGGTGTACTGCCTGAAAACAGAGACACAAGTTGTAAGATTGGTTTTATTTTTACCCTTGAAAATTCCAGTGAACTAAAGTATTGAGCAAGCAGCCAAAAGGGGGTAGTTGTAAAAAGATTCCACAGTGTATGAATGACATATAACAGCACCTTTATAGCCTATATGCTAAAGGGATGTCATCATAAAGTTAGACCTAAGAATAGGACTAGGTAAAGCAAGAAAAAGTGTTTGAAAGTAATGAAGAATATTTTCTAAATATATTAAGTAAAACAACTGATAGGAAGAAGATGCCTTTAACTTAAATATTGCACACAGCTCAGCTACAGTCATATCCCCATGTAGCCTCTGTTCTTATTTCTACTCTCTCCTTGAATCCAGAATTGCTCACAGATCAGAATTTATACTGGTAGGTTTAAGGCAAATACAGGCTGGCTTAGTCCTATGACCCGTGCTTTTCCTGTTTAATCTTGCTGAGTGCTCAGCTAGACAAAACTAAGCCTAGGAAGAGGCTGAACTCTGGGTAACTTCTGAAACTGTGGGTACAAGAAGGCCAGGTAAAGGACAATTTAAGCCTAGAGGGAATTGCATGGATAGATGTTCTGTTAAGCAATGCTTCATACTAGGGATTGGCTCTGAGCTTGAATTCACACCTAATTCACAGTACAGATATAAACTAGGGAATATCATGACAGGGCTCCTTCTGGTCCACAATGTAATTAGCTTAGGTACAAAACCATTAACCAATGTGACACTATTTTTAGCAATGAAACAGCCTTTCAATGAAAAGTAGGAAAATAGTTTTATATGTACATAAACATTTTTGTCTTTAGGAACATTTTGTCTTTAGGAAATATTGGTTAATAAATTTTCAGTAAGTCAGCTGGGATGGCATGCAGAATCCCTAAGGAGAACGAGAGCTCTGCAAATGTGCAGTGGGGAGCAGTGTTTCATACAGGAGAATGTCAACAGCCAACTTGTGGTCAGAACAGAATATGGGAACCCTTTGCCTTTGTGACCACTGCCAGCCCATACGACTTCTCTAAGTGTGCTAAAACTGAGAATTTGGATCTCTTCAAAATATCCAGGTGACCTTTGAGCTGCATGAAATTACTAAACTGAAGATTTTCAGCCATACAGGTACATCAGCAAAATGAAATGCCTTACACACTTCAGGGTAAACTTTCAAACTGAACAGCTTTGGATATGAGCCAGGAAATACCTCTGTCTAGAGGTAGGTTTTGTCAATACAGAGAATAATAAAATATTGGGAAATCTTGAGTATTCTTCAGGAAATTTCACCTGAGAACACAAAATGTTATTTCACTTGGCTACCAGGAAATATCACTTACTGATGCATTGTCAGACTACCTTTGAGATGCCAAAAGATGTGGGTGGTAGAGCAAGGGAGATTATTGAAGTCAGTTTCTATTAATTTTACCAAGACTAATATGTAAATTATAAAATAATAGAATTTGAACCCACAAAAACTCAGGTTATTATGAACAATAAACCCCCATCAGAACAATTACTTAGAGTTACAAAAGAATGTGTCTCTGATCCAATAAAATCAGAGTTGGATTCAGCTTTGTGACTTATACCCTAACTACCTGGAAAAGGAGACCATATCCACAATAAGTCTTCATCAATGATTTGTGATTCTTCAAAAAGATTCTCACTGACATGTAATTTTTTCTTATTTTTCACAAACAAGCCATAGGTAATTCCCAAATTTTAAATTTTGTTTTGTTTTCTTTCAAGTCAAGTGAAATATGTACTTCCAATATAAGCATAAACACTATTTTTGTATGCTATGTTCCGAACCAAGTGCAGTTTTCCTTATTTATAAAATGCTGTGAAAAACTGGAGCCTTTTGTGGCTCCAGAAAATGGCAAAATTCTCAACCTGATTCAAATACTCGTTTTCCTTGCTTTAAATGGAAGAAAGCACACATACTGTTAATGAAGGAATAATTATCTTGTCTGATTTCAGTAGTATCAGTTTAGCCAGAGTAACAAGCAGAAAGTAATAATTTTAAAGGTACTACATATTACCAGTATGTAACATGCAAGATCACAGAAGGGGTGAGGTTTGAAGGGACCACAGTGGATTATCTGGTCCAACCTCCATGGGGCGGGAGTATGGATTTGATTTTGGTATCCTTTAGGTAAAACTCTACAGTACTTCTCCACAAGAAATGTTATTAAAAAAATTAAAATAAATCAAAAGGTGGGTTTCGAAAAAGCCAGCTCTTGCTTTATTTGAATCAAGATATGAGAATTTGGTTTAAACAGACCAAAGTATTTTTATTTCTGATTTTGACTTAAACACACACTTCAGAATTTTCTATAATTGGAATACTTGAACCATCACTTTTCTCCACTGAGGATACATGCTTGAAAAGATGTGCATTTCCATTATTTATATAAACTATTTTTTACATAACATTTATCTTCTTTCAATCATAACAAATGAAAGAACCACAGTAGTGCAGTAAACATACTTGAAGGTGAAGATGGTAATATTAAAAATTCTATACTGATTTTAAGTGATACGGACATGGAAGAGAAACAGCTTCCCTTCCACAAATTAATAAGTTAAAAAGAAAAGTTATTTAAAGTCTTTCTCCTTTAAAGTCTTTGGAAACATTTGGGATAACAACTTCTGTTTCCCATCATTTGGATGCAGACATGTGAACTCAATATATAATCAGGTTCAGATAAACAAATTATGACAATAACAGATGCAAAGCTATGTCATGTAGTTTTTAAGAATAGTTTGTAAGTACTTTACCTAATGTAGGGGTTCAACCTTGACAACACTTGTTATAACAGCTCCACTGAAATCAGAATAAGGATTTGATGGATTTAACTTGGGTCTACTACTAAATTCTAGATTTTTTTTGGTTTTATTTTTTTTTAAGGGAGTTAGCTGAGAATTTTTTAATAGAAAGCTACCTTTTGTGTTTATGATCACAGTGCAAAGCAGGCCTGGATCAAGAGGGAAAAGTGAGTTGTTTGATTCTCAGTATTTTCCATGTTCTCCAAAAGTACTCAACAGTAACTGTTCAGGTGTGCTGGAGTTGCTGAACTGCTCAGAAAGATGTGATTGAGGAAGAGGCACACCCCCCACCCCATCATGTTGTGCCTGCAAATAATGAGTGTCCTTAACAAAGAGCTATAAAAATGGTCACTCTGTTGATCCATCAGTCTTACAATCTTCAATATACAACTTCCACACTGGAGCAACATAATACTCAGCCTAGGTCTAGCTGTAGTTTAACCCTGACCTAGTCTTGCCCATACCTTTGATTTTCAACTGAACAAGTTCAGTGAAGGAAACTGTCCCTGGGGTACTTATCTACCAGGCAGGTGAGCTCTGATCACCAGTTTAAACTACTCTGCAAAATGAGTGGCTGCAATGCTCTAGGAGTGGAGGTAGCTGGTCAAATGTCTCTTTGTGTTCAGTACACTTAGAGAATTCATGTTCAATGAACTTGGCCAGGAATTTATTCAAAAGTTTTATTTTTAAACCTTAAGTAGTCACAGAAAAAATGGCTCAGGGAACTGGTGTTCATGTGGAGTAAGAAAACATCAGGTCAACAGGGAATGTTCCAGGGGAATATGTGACTGCCTTCACCCTTGGGTGAAGCACTGAGGCAATTCAAAAGAGACTTCTGTGGGTTCCAAATTGTGATTCAAAGTGTATTCACTTCTCTCTCATAGTTGTCTGTTTGGACACACCCCCTTTATAAAGCTGAAGAACATGGTATACAACAGCACTAAAGTGCTAGTTATCCATTAAATGCTATGTATCTCCCTTCTTGACATATTCAAATAATGTATCTTACAGATCTTCTTGAAGAGATCTAGCAGGCAACTGCATTTGGCTTTCCTGGCCAGTGTGAATGTTAACTCTGAAAATGCACACTCTTGAGGAAAAAAAAGCACAGGCACCTACATGGTCCTAAATAAGACCATAAAACCCCCTCTTTGCTGTACTATAGCACAGGTTAGTTCAGCTGCTGCCATGCTAGTGAAACAGATAAATAGATGCATTATACATTCATATCTCTCTCTGTTTGAAAACATTAAAGACTATTTCCTGTAAAAAGATTTAATAATTTTCTTCTCAGTCTAATTTCTAAATTGTAATCACATATATTCATAATATTTATATTTTCTCAAATTATTTTATAAGCAAGGAAATAAAGAAGCTTATTGCAGAAACAGGGTTTAAATGAGCATCCCTCAGTCCCTTGTAGTGTGATCAAGTTTCTATAATTGAACACAAGTGCCAATTTTCTCCTAAGATTAGGCTAGGGGAGATGTAGGTGCTTCAGAAAAAACAGTGTGAACAGTGAATCAAACCCCATTCTGTTGGTGTGGGTGGATCTCTTTAGAAATATTTTAATTTGCCAAGCAAAGCAAGGCAAAAAGCAGCTTTTATTTTTTTCTTTCTATGTTTGCTCAGCACACTTCGTTACATGTCTGCAATTTCTAAATCAACTTTTATTCTTTCTAGGAAAAAAAAAAAAGCTCTTTTCATCTTTGATGCTTGTGGAAATTAACAGCAGTTTCTACTACCCTATTTCCAAGCCATAGCCTATTGTCATTGAAAAGACTCAGTGATGTCTGGGCTATTTTGATAGGGGTTTATTAATACAATAATGGAAAAAAAATATTTAAATTCTCCCTCTTCCTGGACCACTATTGCTAGGTCTACTCTCATACTAGCCCAATGCTAGACTCAAAGAGAAATTTTTGGTTTTCTTTTCTTAAAAGTAATTGAAACTTTTTCTCATCAGATTTCTCTGAAAGTTCTCACTTCTAAATAAAATATACACACTAGAGACAAATATTAAAACATTTTTCAATCCACCCAGAACACAACCTCAAATAGGGGAGGAGGAATGGGAAAATTACCTATTTTGTCAAATTACTTCACTTTCTATTTTAAGATCATTGATGGAAGAGTGAGGAGGTCAGGAAGATACTACCCATCCCTTTCAATGAAGGCAGTCATTTACATTTGAAAATAACTTCATTAAATTACTATTTGTTTGAAACACAACAACAACATAAACTCTTCTGAAGTCAGAATAATAACCTTTTTATGAGGGGCATCTAAGGGCAGCATAATATATATGGACACTAATTACAGAATTATGCTGCCCCCAATACAGGCAGGTTACATGAATATGTGTGAGTGGCAATTTTTACTACTTATTAACACGAGACAGTAGAAATGAGATCACTAGTTAAAGAAAATGTTAAATGTAAAGAGTTAAGACAGCTGTCAAATGGCTGGGATTCCATGGAAAAACAGCAAGAAAAGGAAAGATTAGCAGATTCTCATCTAAGCAGCTATATTTAGTGCAGCAGCAAAAAGAATCTCCTTTTTTTTCCTCCCCCCGCCCCCAATGTGCTTCACTAAAGGCTGTTCTCAGTAAAAGAGAAGGGCAATTTTCTGTATCAGCGTGCATACTCACAATACTTATTAAAATAACACTACTTTAATTTCCCCACCATATTCCTAGAATTTCCACAGCCTCCTGACCTTGACTCCAATCACAGCCAATTTGACTGCATATCAAAGAAAACTGGCTTCTACAAGACCCTCTTTAATGTTGCCCAGCAATTCTCCTCCCAAGAGCTGAAAAGCTTCTTTCTTTGCTCTCACTGACTCAGAGCTGTCAAAGCAGTGAGAGAATGTTCTTTACAAATCAATAAACAGGAAGATCTGATCTACTGTACTTCTAATAGCTACTGAATTCAGTCACTCACTGTTCCTTGTATATTAGGAGATAAGGATGGATTTAAATAAGAACACTTTGTGCTCTTAATGAGGAACAGCAGGGGGGGAAAAGGCAATTGATAGTCATTGTTCCCAACTGCTGAAGCTCAAGTCTTGATATTTACTTACTTGAAAAAGGACAATTAGTTTTCTGGTGGAAAGTTCTATAGTCTGAATTATTTTAAGAGTATAAAAATAAACATGAAATGTGGTTATTTTTCACATTAAAGGCAAAATAGGTAAGTGCAATGTTGTTTGCATGCATTTACAGCTGTTACAAAGACTAAATTCAAATTTCTGTGTCATGGTAGGACTGTATAGTTCAGCAGATTGAAATCTGAGTGACTTTATGCAATTCTCCTTTTAGTAAAAAAAAAAATCAAAAAATCCTAAAAACTAGTAGAATACATGTATTCTACCTTGACTGCTTTTTTCAATCTTCAGATGAAATAAAAGAGTAAAAGGTAATATAAATTCAGGAAACATCTTAAAGCTCTGGGCATAGAGCCTCAAAAAAAAGCAAATAAAAGAATGATCTCCTTGACTTAATATATCTACTGTGAATAACCAGCCATCGCTTCTTAGGCTTTTGTTTTATAATCCTAGATCAGCACACTTCAGGCTTTGTGTATTTCTGTGCCTAGGGAAAGAAAGTTAGGTCTTGTGGTATAAACAACAAAAACATTCAAATTTAGAGGAATAAAACAGTTGCAAACCATGTGAAATCTGAAGAGCAAACATCTTTAGGAAACAGTTCTCTTACAAAATATTACTTGGTTTGTTTTGGATAAAAGATATTCTGTCTGAGAGGCCTTATGTTTGCCATCCCCACCGCTTCTGCAAAAGCCATCACACAAGCTGGTGGGAGTTCTGCAAGGGCTTTCACATCACTGTGTGATCCTCAGTTCTACTCACACACAATTGTTACAGATAAAATATTTTATGAAAGTAATATAAGCTGAGAATGAACTCGGCCTTTTAAAAGTACAAGAAACTGTTGTACAGCTCTCCGTTCTGGACCATTTTCTTTATAAAGCTTTCAAATTCTTGTAATCCCAGACATCTTAATTCCTCTTTATTACTGCTTCTTTTAAAATGCAATTTAATCAGTATTAGCTATTATTCTGACAAATTCCTTGCAGAATTTCATAGTTTAAGAAGAAAGTAATTTTACAAATGTTTATATTTAGCAATTATTTTTTTCACAAACCAGCAGTGCACCAATTAAAAAGTATTCTATTTAAAATTTACATTAGCTTCAAATTCAGATAAATAAATAGCAATAGACATCCCTCACTAGATTCCACTCCAAATGGGCTGTGGCTTGCCTAATCACTTCTCTATACTCTTGGTATATAGTGCCTCTATATTCCTTCCAGGTTACCTGTCCATGCTTGCACTTTCTGTATAGTCCCTATTACATGTTTGAGTTTTGCAAAGAGCTCCTTGTTCATACATCCAGGACTCCCAGCATTTTTGCCTGACTTCCTGCTACTCAGGATGAACTAGTTTTGAGCTCTTAGAAAGTGATCCTTCCGTACCAACCAATTTTACTGGATCTCCCTTCCAGGGGTTTATCCCGTGGGATTCTTTCAAGCAGATCCCTGAAGAGGTTAAAATCTGCTCTCCTGAAGTCCAGGTTGTGGTCTCATGGTCACTGCAGCCAAGACTGCATGTGACTTTCATCTCCCCAGTGAGCCTTTCCTTGTTTGTGAGTACGAGGTCCAGCAGAGTATTTGTCTTCACTGGCTCCTCCATCAGGAGGTTTCCATCAATACTAACCAGGAACTTACTGGATTGCTTACAACCTGCTGTGTTGTCTCTAGCAATAACCAGTCTGGTCACCCATGGGGACTTCTACTTGTCCGTAAAAGGCCTCAACCAAGTGTTCTGCATGTTTGAGTGGCCTATGGTAGACACCCACATACTGGTCTGCTCCTTAATCCTCACCCACAAGTTCTCAATCAGCTGCTTTTCCAATGCATCATTCCTAGCATAAAATTTTTGTGCATGAATCTTCTATAGAGCCCCATAAAATATCCTCCTTAGAGCAGTGATTTGCTTTCTGCCTTCAGCATAAAATTGAAACTATATATACTCTTAGTTCTGTATTGTAAGTTGAGGAAAAGAGAACCTAAAATGTACAGGCTACCCTGAACCTCTAGTAGGTTATTGATCTTAAAATGAATCTAACTTTGATGCAGTTTCACATTTTCAAAGTCAGTGGGAGCTGGGTGCCTGCAACTAGGGAGAGAATGTGTTCTTTGGTAAGTAAAACTAGTAAGGAGCTCAGCATGACATATATTCTTCCTGAGATCAAATCTTACTTTTGAGATCAAGGCGCCTGCATACCTGTACACTGTAAAAGCTTTGAAATGTTTCCACATCCATATTTTTTTTTATTTTTTTAACAACATTCTATCTATCTTTCAGGATTGCTCATCATCCATAAGACTTTTAGGTGGTATACTGTGATCATTTCTAGGCACCATAACCAAGAGGCATGTGGATCAACTGCAGAGAGCCAAGAATGATGATGACCTACAACAAAGGGTTGAGTGAACAATTAAAACCAAGGAACAGAAGCCTTAAGAAATCAGGAAACAGAGGCATCTGAAATGACTCCTCTCTTTTCCTACTATGAACATAATAATTTCTGCTTTGTCAGTGTTATTAGACCTTATTTAATTGTACTCAAACCACAGGGCACCTGGAGGGTTCTGGCTTATAAGCTATGATAAGCATTATTTATAATAAAAAAATTCTACCATGTGCTTTCCTAGATACTTACATTAAATAAGTAGCCTATATATGAAGACACATGCTCTTCAGTCATTCTTTTGGGAAATAGAGAAAACTAGGAGAAACCTATTTAGGGGAGGTACAGAAGAGGAATTACAAACCCCAGTTTTTCACCTCCATTCCAAGTGCTCTTGTACCAATTTTAGGGGAAATCCTAGTTCCCAAATGAGGATTATTGGAAAGGGAGAAGGGATGGAATACATTCTAATACAAACTATTCCTAAATCTGAAGATGTGTACTATTTCACATGTAAAGTTCATAATGTTTCCAGAATTGTCAAACATCATTATCAGCTTATACTGATATTTTCTGTAAATCTAAACAGATGATGGTCTCTTCCACTGAAGGCAATGGAAACACAGGTGATTTGAGAGAACCTTCCACCTTTTTCCTCCCTCTTTCCAATTCCCACACAGTCTATGCATGTTCTACATACAGATAACTCATTAACCATTTTAAATCAAGGTTTCAGCAACTTAAAAAAGGAAAAAAAGTTGTAGTATACACTACCTCAAAACATCAAATGTAAAATAACTTAATTCTGTGCTTTCTGTTACTGCAAAACCTTCACACTTTCCCTCTCCCATTTCCACCTCAAGTGAGTTTCAAGGTACGCAATCTTATTTCTTCCATCGCATTTTTACTAAGTAACATCTTACTCTGCACGACTCTTAGGGGTTTCACTGACACTATTCATGGCAAAGGTTACTGCTTTACACGAGTGAAGGCATCTTCTTTGGGATGGGAAACAATAGAAAAGATCAGCTCTAGTAAGAAATCTTCACAAAAGATGTGATAGGAGTTGAACTTTCTCATTTTCTGCTGCAGGGCAGAACAGAGCCTTGATCTGCAAAACCTGTCTTGAGGTCATCACTTAAGAAAAACATGTTACATTTAGATTTCGGATATATAGCATGAGAACACATTCACAATCTAGTGAGGGTTCTTAAAATAGTACCCAGGTATCTCAGAGGTAAAGTTTTGCATGAGTGCATTGACATTGCCCTCACCCTTCCCCTGCATTTTTCCTACAGAGCTTGTTGTTGTCTGACTATTTTGTTATTCTCAATCTAAGTATATGTTTAGGCATTTTGTAATAGGAAAAGGCTGAAGCATTAATTATGATTCTGTAGCTGTTGAAACATTAGTCTTTTTAGGCTCTAACCATCTATTGTTCCTACCCTAACATGGTTGTTTAATAAATGTGTTTCTTTTAGACATTGTCTCTGACATAAAGACATAAAAAAATGACACCTTGCTGTGGCCTCTTTTTATTTCTTTTGCTTCTCTGCTAGAGAAGACTAATTTCTCTTCATTATGGTTTTTATGCTTTGAAATAGAACTGACTCCTTTCTATTCACTTTAAAAATATTTCTAAACAATATAAAAGAAATTCTTCTTTTTTGTATTTAATATGAAAATGCTCTTATTAATGTTTCATAATCCATCCCTAAGGTAAAGTCCTAATGTCTCTTAACAAGATTTTATGGTTATTTTGATTTTTCCCTCCTCTTTCTCATTTTTCCCTCTCATTAAGCTAATAAAAAATAATAAATTCATGCTATGTTGAAAATACCATTTGTTTCTGAAAGGTCAGGTATTATACACCAGTTTTGTGCCAAGGGAAATGGATCTTTCATGACTTAGGGAGCTGTAAGTAGAATGTCATGCAAGGAATGTTTTATTTTATGTCTGCCCCCAAACATATGCTTATGTAATAATCCTGTATTGGCTGAGCCAATACACCAGTGAAGATTATTCTTTTATAGTTCTCATTACATTCCCTCTCTTCCATTGATCTTTTATCATATTAATTTTATTGCTCCTTTTCTCCAGATTTGTGAATCTCCAGTGCCATTACTAGCATTAGTTTCAGGAATAGTTGCTTCAAGAATCTCATAGCTTGGACCTGTATTTTATGCAGGGTACTTACAAGAGAAACAGAGGCTTCAGTCAGTATTGTCTTTACCCATCACTGGTTTTAGCTGATTACAATTTCAAAGTTATTCTCTTCATCATCTTCAGCTCTGACTGAAAGCACCAGCTTGCCCTCTGACTCCTCTGGGATTATCATCCCATCCGTATCCAAGAGGCTTTCATTTTCATTCCTGTCTTTTCCACCATTTTCCTGTGGTCTTCTTAATTTGTTGTTGAGCATCTTCATTCACTTTTATAATTTCAAAACACATGTCACTACCCCAAGTGCAGTGAAAATACATTTTCTCATACGTATGCAGTAAACCTCTCAATTTTATTCAATGATGTTTATAAATGAGAATTGAAGAATGGCTTGGACCAATTATGCTCCTACAATATGCAAAAACATATACAGGGCACACACTGGTTTATCTGTCCTAACTCCGGAGTCATAAAGTGAAACATATAAAAGCCTCCCTCTATCAGAAATTAAGAGAAATATGCATCTCCTGAGACAATTCAACTCATACTAAGACATACACCCCAGAATCACACTCTAAATATATGTATAAATTTTATTCTTATAAAGCTTAATTTTCCTAAGTGAGTTTGCATGCCAAGGAGGAGGATGTCTTGGGAAGACTGACAGAAGGAATGCATGGACAAAGAGGGCTACAGGAAGGCATAGGACAAGGTGGAAGGCAAGACAAAAATATTCTTTACAGGGGTACACTGTCAGGTAATAATGCACCACTCGGAACTTACATGCAGCATCCATGGTATTAATCCTGTATCTCTTCTCTTTCATATTTTCTGCTCCCTCCTTCTTTTACTCTGAGAATTACACTCCAAGTGACAAATGTGTTCACTCTAAACAAACCTTAGTCCTAAAACTTCCCCAAATAGGTCACCTCTTTGACTTCCTTTTTAGCTGTACAGGGTGAAACAAGTAAAATGATATCAGTGGGGACAGTTTTATTACAGTGTGGTCTTTTCACATTATTTGTTTAATTCATCCATATGCTTACATTTGGAAATCTCAAGGGTATAATACTCTATTTCAAGTTGATTAAAACCACTTACTCAATCAAGTGCTGACACAACATAAAAAGAAAAGCTTCATCTCATGAGATTACTGACTGTATGGATTAAACAAACATTTATTTATTGTTCTTGCCCAATGAACCTTTAGAAGATGGCTTCTCAGTCTCAATGACTTCTGCAGAATGCTCTATATCCCAGCAGCTGCTCCAGCTTGGGAGCAACCACTCGATCAGTGCTTAATGCTCCTTGTTATCTGACTCTTCTTTGTGTACCACTACAGCTCCTGATTTTGCACAAATGCCTCTTTTTCTCCCTGGGGAAGACATGCATACAGCACACTGAAAGATAATAAAATTACCCTAGGTAAATAACTGTTCAAATGGAAACAATTGCTGATAGGATTGATACTATGCTGATTGAAGATAATGGCTAAACTCCTATAATAGTGTAATATGACTTGTGAGAGGAGCTACCTTCATCCTGCAGCTGGTCAAAATCCATGTATTTACGCTTTTCTAATCTGTGACTTAAATTAAATTGGTATGAAAGCAAAACCCAAGTCATATATAGCTCATATTGCTAAACCACAATGTAAAAACCCTCTAATTTAAGTCGGAAGATACATTCTCTGATTTCCACAGTTTAATCTATTTGAGAAGAAAAGGTGCTTATAACAAACAAATAAATTAATGCCATAGCACATTTTTACAGGGAATGTAAAATTGTATATAGTGAAGGTTAGGAGCCATACTGGCATGAAGGATCACAGAGTATGCATGAATTCAAGAAAACCATCGCTTCGTGTATCTCAAAAAAACCCCAACTATTATCATATAGTGCAATTGGTAAGTGCCATAGATTTTATTCAAGTAATTCCAGTAACATTGCATGCAGTTTTCATCTTAATTATGTTTCCATTAGCCCTCTCTTTGCAAAGCTGAATACCTTATTTACCACTGTCAATATGTAAAGGTCTCAGATGAATCTCAAATCTTTGAAAATGGCTTTGTTCAAGTCCCAGATTTATCCATTTCACAGATTCAGACCTTGCCATGAGCAGAAAGGTAGGGCTCTTCCTTCCAGGGGAAAAAAGCTCCGAGCTGCACCCTTGCAGGAAGGGGTCAAATTAAAACTAAGAAATTTTGTGTTTCCAGGAAAACTGTCTGCACTGACTATTGACATTTCAAAGACTTCTTCGTGCAAACATTAAACATACCTTTTTTTGCGTATCAGTTAAAAAATAAATGCAACAAAGTCCTGCATAAATATCGTGGTAGAGTTCTTAAAATGTATTTATCATCTGCACAGCTTCAAACACAAAAAGTAGCCTTTCACCTCCAGAAAATACATCATATTTTGACAAATACTTTAGTTATTTATTATCGAATGCCATAAAAACCTCTCATAAATTTGCCACCTTATTTTCACAGCTATCTGTATTTTATCTCTCTCCCCCCCCCCCCCCCCCCCCCCCCCCAAATAAATAATTTCTTTCTGTTTAGGCTTGCTTTATTACTCATCTGTTTCTAAGAGCAGAGAGTTGGAAAATTCTTAGAAGAAATCTTGGAGAATTAAGACATCAAGAAAGATGGAGATCCTGAAATGAAGTGCCACTGAAGGGAAGTGCAATTCAAGTGTGTGAAGTAAGGAGTAAGAATAAGGAAGAAACAAAGACAAGATTTCCAACACAGTTTGAAGTCAGCTGTGAAACCCGAATCTGCAGAATCTGTATAGCAGCACCATATAATACAGTGACAGACAGTTTAATTGGCAGTTACAAAACTTTAATTTACTAAGTCAGAAACCCTTTCTGAATGTCTAACTTACAAGCTATTGTTATCACAGTGACAATTTGACATGTGGCCTTCAAGCTAGGCAAATAAAGGAAAGAAATTAGCATTCTCTTGGAAAAAAATCTATTTATGAAAGACATAACTATGAAGGGTTTGCTCAAGAAAGGACTCCACGAGACAAAAAACAACACATTCTCATAACTCATAAAACTTAGGAGTGATCTCTATGGACAGTTCTCATTATTTCTATAAAATGCCTTTAAAAAGCAGTGAAAATGCTGTGTACAAAATGTGTACAATTTAAGAAACAAGGATGGACTTGACTGTAAAACTGACATTGAAGCTTCTATTTGCTTTAATGCTACAAAATCAGATGACATGTTTTTATATAAAATTTCAAGACTGCTGAGATTGAAACTTATTCTCAGGGTTTATAGAAAGTAAAAAAACCACCCAAAACTACACCACCAGTATATGATGGAGGCAGGTCCCTCGTGGCATTGGCTCTGTCAGACATGTGGAAAGCTTCTGGCAGCTTCTCACAGAAGATGGAGTGAGTGATCTCTGTCCTTTTGCTGACCCACAAGCCATTATAATACCCATTGCATTTTCTCTCCCCTGGCCAGCTGAGGAGGGGAGGGACAGAGCAGCTTTAGGGGCACCTGTCATCCAGCCAGGGTCAACCACCAGAATACATCAGGATGGCTAGGATTTCTAAAGAAATCTGAAGACAATTGAAGTTATGTAAGCTTTTTGACAAGTTATGTCAAATAAAAATAATGAGATCATCTGTAAAAAGCAAAGGAAACCATGCTTGTTCAATATACTATTTGCTGCAATGAATTTAGATATTTGAATGAGACATGCAGAGGAATTTCAAGCTGCACTGAGTCTTGTGTAGCTTTATTTAAAAATTAATTTCCAACCAGAAGTTTGCAAATGTAAAATACAAAGATTTGACTGGAGGGTTTTGTGTTCATTATTACTTTTTTAAATTAATGAAAAATCCCATGGAATAAAATTGTGGATGTAGAGTCATTTAACTCTGAAACCTTTCCATCCTAGCGTGTTAACTATTCTCTGTCCAATCTGAATCAATGTCAGTCCTTATTTTCAGCCCTAAGTAGGTGAAATTTTGGTTCTGTTATATACATGGCCATACAACTGGCATTTTTGTTAGTCTGTTTATTGTTTTACTCATTTTATTTGCCTATTAATATAATTCAGTTACATAATTTGATTTTGTTATGCCTATTTAAATTTATCTGCTAAAAAAAGAATAAAACCTCTCTGTAGGAAGGTTTTTCCTTTTCCTTTCTCTTTCTCTCATTAAAGCTCACTCCTGCAGACCCTATTACGTCTTGTCTTTTCTACGTTGATAGTCTTTCCACAACCTCCATCCCCCACAGTCTCAGGAAAGAAACAAAACTGTTAACCAACCAGACCTAAGACAGTAGCCATTATTTAGGCAGTCTATTCAGTCAGTAACTCCACTGTACAGTAAGATTCCTCTGAACAAACAAGTGCTTTGATTACATACTGCTGGAATAGCAATGCTGGCCCAGAGTTATCTGTCCGTAACTGCTTTCTGGCTGCAGAAGCCAGACTCCACTCTGATGATCTGTAATTGCTTTTGACTGGGTAATTTTTGTCCTCTGGAGTCACCAGCAGTAGCAGACATGAGGCTGTAAGGTAGCTACAAATGCCAAAGTAACTTTCAAAACTACAGTTTGAGAGGCTAGCAGAAGAGTTGTTGAACTGACCAGGGTGCAATGAAACTGAAAGCACTGGAATTTCCAAGCCTACTTGTATTTTAGAAAAAAACATCCACAGTGAAACTGGGGTTGCATTGGATTTTGAAATACGTGTCCTGGTAGACCATTCCATGGCCTTTCCCCAAGGAAATACACTCTATCAGTGTGTTTCTAGTGCAGCTTCCTATACCATTACACAGCCTTATTACATAGCATATACATCTGTCTTGTACAAGAGAAAACAATCATGACAAACAGGGAGGAAAATGGAGAAAAAAAGAGATTAGAAACCAGGAATACAGATCTTGTACTGTTAATGTTCATCATAGGAAGAACAACTGGCAGGAATATGTAATTGAAGGGTGCAAAATTTGGTAAAGTAAAACCACAACTTCATAGGTTCACGTGAACAAAATGTCCTAATTTCATTATAGTTCAGTTTCTTTCGAAAGGTAAATTTGCAAATCAATGCATATAATGTTTAACAAAGAGGCAAATCCTTTCTGCTGTGACTCCAACTTCCAATGCCAACAAGAAGTTCCCTCACCTCTCAGTTTGCTTCTCCTCCTCAGTTTACTTCTCCTCCTCCTCAGTAGATTCCTCCTATTAGATTCTGCTTTGGCTCCTGTTGTTTCCTTTATGCTATCACATTCTGCATGTTTTAAGTTATTATTCAAAGTTTAAGTGATTTCTATGATTCTACAGCCTCCAGATTTCAAAAGTGCACTGCCTGCACTGCCTAACAGAAGGGTTGTCCTCCACGTTCTTTAAAGTGTGGTCATTACAGCTACTGAAAGGTTAGGATTCTTAAAAAATTTACTTTTCTGCCCATTCCAGTTCACCTTTCTCTTCAAACAGAAAAATTAGTCTGGTTTCTGTGAAATAAAAATCACAACAACTTGTGATTTTTTTTGGTGGCAATCTGAAACACTTTCCAACTGGTAAAACCTTCAAAGTCTATACAGAAGTACTTGTTGGATTTAAATTCATTTGACAGTTTTTTTTCCCAGCCAACCATCTCTGTGTCTGTTGTGATAGCCTAGTACTGCAAGAATAAATTATATATGTGCTTGTCAGCTCTCCAGAATATTTTTGTTTCCCATGCTGTCAGAAAATCTGATTTGTGTGCGTAAACATATGCGGAGAGTATACATACACAACAACCTCTTTCCCTCCAAAATCATCCCACAAGTTTAATTTATCTCTTACTCATCAATTTTCTGCACTTTTTAGATATTATTCTGTACTTAAGCAGAGCACACCTTTTTGTAGTTTTCTAAGTATAGTCAGAATAATTTAAGTTTAGCTGTGTTTGCTTCAATAATACCAGGAACTCCAAATCATTCTTGTCGAGTCAATTTCCAACCAGCAAAAATCTGAACTGCATGAAGACCTCTGAAGGACTTCTGGAATATAATGGATGGAATACCACATTTTTAAAGCAGTCAGGGGTTTTTTTTTGTGTTTATTTTTCACATCCTACTGCACAAGGTTTCATACACTGAGTTAAGGCGGCACAAAGAAATCTGTTCCCAGAGAACCAATTCACTCCAGGACCAATATTTCGCCTGGCTCTGATCCACTACAGGTTCAGCATCATTGACTTTGCACTTTTACAGTGCAGTCATGACTACATCCACTAAAGCTACAAAGTGAGGTATATGCAGAGCTATAATGGTTCATTTGTGACTGCATTATGGTTCAAAACAGACTCAATAACACTGGAAATGCAAGGAACGCCTTCAAAGTTAAGTTAGGCTGACAAAAGATGTAATTTTAAAAATCTTTTTTCCCTAATCTTAGAAATTTTAAATGAAACCTTGGACTTGTTCAAACATTGTTCCCTTGAGAAAATGCATTACTAATCTCGACTCCTACATCACAAAACCCATTTTTGCTGCCAGTTTTCTGTCATTTTTATGAGCTCTTGAAATTGTTTAACAATAGAAGTTGAATTTTCTTATTAATTGGGAAACTGTTCACCAACTCCTATACTGGCAGCTAATATTTCTTCTCTAATAGGTGCATATTATAGTATGTTAAAGTATTTATACTCAAAATGCTCTTGCTGTAATCTTTAAGACTTCTACCATTTATATTATAAATACAGATTGAATAAGCCTTTTACATGTTTCCTTTTGTTACCAGCATATATTAATTAGGTAATTTCATGAATAGTGGAAGTCATGTTCTAAAAGTTGCATTTCCGACACTATGAAGTTATTCTTGGTATACCAGAGGCTTCTCATCCTAAGATCTTATGAAGTCTACAGTCAGACAGTGATTTTAGAAGTAAAGAATGAAGAAATGAATATTCAGTTAAATGCGTACTGTTAAACTGTGAGAATTAATAATATTGGATAGAGTGTCAGGAAGCACAAAGAAAAGATCAGACTACCTTTTATAAATCAGTATGAGGCTGTACAAATTTGTAAACCCAAGGCACATTACTGAGTAATCAGACTTGGATATTATTCATTCTTTTAAAGGCAAAGTAAAATACACATCATAATTAATTGTAACTGAGCACCTGCTTCATACTTGATGGAAAAGCAAAGTTCTTTGACTTCAGCTATGCTTCAAAGCTATAGAATACCCTGCACATTTGGTGCCTCTTGTGAATCTTGACCTTCCTAAAATTCAACAGTATGTTAACATTGAAGTTTAACAAATGTTAAACTGGGCATCTCCCTTTGTCTTCAAGAACTGGTCATATGGCTGAAATGTACCTGGCCATAAGAGGCCATTAAGAAAAACACTCCCAAAAGAGTTACAAGATGGGCTTTGTTATAATAATTAATCATGAATGACTATGAAATTACTTAAGATAAACATTCTTGATAGGATGGTACAGAAGAAATGTAGTCTCTTGGAATATGACTGCAGAAGACACTATTATTATACCTAGATATTCTATACCAATCGGGTAATGCAAAATATTTGATTGTGACCTCCTTGTTAGAGCAAACAGCCTTTAAAATAAGTGCATACAGTTTTGAGAAGAAGCACAATTGTCACCAGTTTCTGGATTTGTAATTTTATAGCTCCAACAGTCTGCAGACATTACATCAGCTATCAAAGACACTAAAACTACAGCAACTGTCCCAGCAGCAGCACCACCCATCTTATAGGTTGGCCAAGTATGTTGAGATCATAATGATGTTGTTCATTATTCCAGACTTTCTTCTGAACCGGTTATTTTGGTTCATTTAGAAGCACTTCCTACCATTGGAAAAAATGGCTCATGAGTTCATAAACCTAATATCTCATTTAACTGTCTGATTTATGTATTACACTGTGTCTTCATGGAAATTTGCACCCTTACTGTTTATTTCACTGAACAAGTTAAGAATACATAGAAATCAAACTTCACTTCAAACAATCTGCTGTACCACAAATAAAGCATTGTGGAATAAACTAAGATAGAAAGGTACCTCAAGGAAGGTAAGCAAACAGGATTGTATGCTCTGTCTCAAATATATAACTGGGCAGATATGACACTGGAAGGACATGAAGTCCACTTCTATTTAATTGTATAGATCACATCATTCTGCAGAGACAGTGCACTGCAGACAAAAATATGAAGGAACTCTAATGAATGGTGCTCAAATGAAAAGAGTTGATGAAAATGTCCAGCTGCACTAAAGAGACATGAAGTCACCATTTATTCAACCGATGCATGTAATAGGTGTTGGGAAGGAAAAGAAAATTGTTATGAACAGACTCTTTGGCAAAGTATCAATAGAATTAATTTTTGAGTTGTAAGGGAAATGTAGGGCAATGGAAATAATTTCAAGTGGAAGAAAGCATATACTATTGGAAATTCTGAGTGCTATCACTGGAAGATTGTGATCATTGATTCAGAAACTGAACACAAATTGAAACTAATTCTAATCTATATATGATGTCTATTAGAACATATATATTACATATTTCTGCTTCAGGTAGTTGCAGCCTGACTGTGAAAAGAAATGGTTAACCTTTTCTCATGATATTGGGTCATGAGACAAGGTGGATGGACAGCACAGGGTTTCATTTGAATCGCTGCACTCCCTCCCTTAAGGATGTGCACTGCTCCAGCCTCTCCTTGTTTCTCCACATCTCTCTCAGTGCAGAGCGGGGAACCAGAGAGACACAACATGCTGTGCTGGAAATGTCTGGGTGCCTATGAAAGGCTACAAAAGGATTAAAGTGTATCTGTCTCCTGCTGCCCTCACCCGACCTGCTCCCCACTTCTTACACCTCTGACAGCACAGAATCTCGCAGACCCAGAACTCAAACAGCTTTCCCTGTGCACCACAACCCACTCCAACACCTGAGAAGTCTTGCAAGTGGTAATTTTGCAGCACCACAAGCCAGTGTTGATATGACATTGAAAAAGGGACAACAGCTGAGGTTTGATAAACCAATCCCGATACAAATGAGAAGAATACTTCTTCAGTCACCGTTTATAGGTGGACCTTTCAGATATCCAATCCTGTTACAAAACCCATAAACCAGAATAAATATTTAGGAGAAAAAACCCTTTCCTGCTATTTTCAAAAAGCCAGTAGAAACCTAGCAAAAACTTAAATACAATTTGGGTTTTATTTTTAATTATTACTATGATCTGTTATTTAAGATCCTCATACAGAAAGAGTTATAAATTGTAAGGACTACCCTAATAAATTTTCAATTAAATAACCAAATTAATGTGGAGAAATTTAATTAAAGCTGCACTGGTTTTTACAAATGCAGTTAATTAAGCTGCTATCTAAAATTAAATCTCACCCAAACCCCTTTTACATTTCTGCAGCTCATCAGATAGAGATATAATTAAAATTCTAGAAGTTCACCTATGCATCTGAATATTCAAAAAAAAACAACAAACCTGAACCAAAAAACGAACCATAACCAAAACCTGCTGAAGTAGTTTGAGAGGCTGCTGCTTTAATGGGATTTATACAGTCCTCAAAGTGGGGGGACAGCACACAGAAACCCCTCAGAAACAAATCTACATTTTTCAAATCTGCACAGACTTTTTCATGTAGTGTAACAGGCCAAGAACCTTTGAAGATTTTCCACAAGTGAAGGGTAGCAGATTGACATGGCCAGTGAGACACGGAGATAAATCCTGCTGGCTTCACATGTGCCTTCCTTTGAAGTGAGCAGGACCCGCACAGGTAAGGCACGCAGCACTTGCACTTACACCCAGGAACAGATGTGGGCATCCTATCACAGGGGAAAATTGCTTTTGTCTGATCTTCCTGTGACCTAAATGATCCCTCTTCCTTTCCTGATCTGCTACCAACTGATTTTTGTCTTGGTCAGTCTGGTCTGTTTTGCTGGTCAGATAAATGCAGATCCATTTTCCCAGGTGAGAGTGAGTCAAAAATCACCTTTGCTTTAAATAACAAGTAAACGTTTAGCAAACATTTTAGGTATTGGCTGATCAAGACTAATATTTAATGCAAGGGACACTGATTTCTTTATTAAAACAGGTATCTGATGTAGCAGAACAACTGATGACTAAACCAATGGGGCATTCAGAACTGAAACTGGGAGCTGGTCATTTCAACAGCTCACTTCATAAGCGGCAGCACTTTTGAGTACAGTAACGCAGTGCTCAGATCCCATCTACATTACCACTACATGGGCAGGTCCTTTAGGAGTTCTGAGAATATACCAAAACCAAAATTATCCTCTGGTGTTAAAGACACAAAGCTGAAACACTAACAAATGTACTGATATATTCATGACAGGTATTTATTTTCTTCTCTGACAGCAAATCTAGGCAGAAGACAAAAATGACCACATTATTTTTGTAATACTGTAGGCTTTAAATCCGCTTTTGGGAGAAACATGGGTGGGAATCCCATGTCTAATGTCATGGAATCGATGGTTCAGAACTGAAACCCAAAACCTTTAAGAAAAACTTACCTTTAAAGAAAAGCTTACTTTAAGTTTTATCTGAAAAGCTTAATTTAAGGAAGATGATTCAAGATCTGGATCTTTGTTTCCAACTTGTGTCACAGGCATGCCTCTGGATAAATAAGCAAACTCTTTAAAATACAAATTCACATAGGTTTACAGACTTCCACAGGGTTTAAACTTAGCTTTTGAAGTACAAGGCACAATTGCTCCATCATTTTATGTTGAGTACGAAAAAGGAAAAGTAAGAAAAAGGAAAAGAAAAAGCAACAAACCTCCAAAATATGATATTAATACAACAAAATTAAAAAGGCCTATGCACTCCCATTTGAAGACCCATCTCTCCTTGGAGGGAAAAAATCATTAACTTCTTTTTGTGTACAGAAAATGAGTGTATTTCCTTTCTTGCACAGTAAAATCTGGAGAATATACACAAATAACAAAAGTTAGTAAAAGTCCATAGAAGCTTGAAGATTGAGCAACCTGTGATTATCTCTCTTTCTGGAAGGCACTTGAATCACCCTTTCTTGCCTTGAGCTTGCAACGATACAGCACTCTGGCAAATTGCTATAATCTTCTTTAACCCTAATCACCATTTTAATAAAAAAAGGGTCGGTCATCCTGAAATTCGTACAACAGGCAGCTGCCATTCTATTTGCTAAATACACAGAGTATGCAGCTAACAGGTTGAAACAGTTCAAACTTTTATTATCTTCAGAATATTACATTCCAGCATTAATATTTGACAAGCAAAAGAAAAAAAACCTATGAGACAGTCTGCTTTGAGGAGCTTTAGAGGTCTGCTTAGACCATGGCTGTAGCTTTCACTAACTCTGATCTTAAGAGATTTCTTGGAATTTCTCGGTGGTGATTCGTACAACTGCCATGACTAAAAGCCTCCCTCACCTCACACTGCACTTTTCCTCTCTCCATCCCTTTATTTTCTTCTCCTTTTAGATTATAAATTTTCCAGCTGTGTTCTCTATTTGTTTGTTTAATGATTTTCTCCCTAGCCTTTTTTTTTTTAATAAATACTGGTATGCTTGTCAATGGCACGACAGTCAAGGAGAAGCTTATATGAAGAGGAAGAAAGGAAGCTTCAAGGAGAAAAAAGAGCAATGAGAGAAACTTAAAAGAGCATCAAGGATATTGTAGGCAGGATAAGATTAAAGGAAAAAGCAGCAGACAACTGTGATTTTCAGCTATAAGGGATTCAGCAGCTGTCATTAAGAACCTGCAGCTCTGCTTGAGACATATTGATCCCACTATTTCAATGTTTTCTGTACAACTTGGAGAGCCCTCTGTTTACCTTAAATGATAGCAATACTCATGACAATAATTATCTCTTTTTTTGTTTGTTTGTTTTGAAGGAGGAAAACTGTCTTGTGTTTCTCCCTCTTTTCTTTTCCAGAAAGGGATGCTGAACCTCCAGTGTTTTGCTCACTGGTCACCAACACAAAAGTATAAAAATACCCTTCATGCTAAAGATGAGGATTTTCTTCTTCTTCTCTATTTTATTTTTTTTCTTTTTAAGGAGAACCATTTATACCTACAACTCCTTAATATTGTAGCCACTTCCTAGAATGAGTATTCCTGTAGGGCTCACAAAAATAATGGAGAATACAGTATCTCTGTATTTACAAAGTACTGGAGGGCTGTAACCAATCCTGGTAAAATGCTAGAACATCATTAGATTGTTGAGAAATGAAAGACCTTTTTTTTCTAGGATTTCTAAACCATTTTGCACACAATGTTCTTGTACTGATATACAAAGTATATTTTCTGAAAAAAACAAACACTTGCTTTGATGAATACTATGACAGTCCTTGTTCCACAGGTTTCACAGAACATTCCAAGTTGGAAGAGATCCATGAGGATCATCAAGTCCAACTCTTATCTTCCACCCGAATGTGTTTTAGGATTAATTTTTCCAAGTTATCTCACAGTTCCTAATCACAGAGGTCTTTTTAAATACATTGTCTTCTAAGATATAAATGTCAGAGGACAAAAATGCAGGAGGTAGGATGATTCATGTATCCCACACACCTCTGTTCTTGTAACACCCTTTTTAGTGTTATTGTTTTTTCTTACATATTAAAACCAGCTGTATCAGTCTAAACTATAGAATTATATTAAATTTTGGGCAAAAGGGAAAAGGGCAAAAAAGGAGGAAAGAGTACATTCATACTGTCATTTACTTTCAAACACAAAGCTATAATGTTCCAAAGGTTTCTCATTCCACTGTGAGAAAAGAAAAAATGTCTCATATTTTGTTTTCCTCTCTAGATACATTAATGACATTTTTGTTCTGATGTGACTATTGTAAGAATCAAAATGCCTCAGCTTTAGGGTTTTTTTTTTATATTTTATAATACACCAAGCTCCACAAACCTTCGTAGAAAATAGAATACTCTTAATTATGAATAAATTAACTAAATTAGCAACATGAGATGGATATGAAATTAGAGGACTGTTAATTGAAACTGCAAACACAGCTGTATACAGCTTAGAGATGAATCATACCAGTAATGACGCAGATGTTTATAAAATGTGATTATGTTTAGCAGGAGCATACTATTGAAACTCCCCAGCCTATTCTTATATTGTGTCACTGAAATGGTTTTTAAACCCATGAACACCAGGAATCAGAATCTCAGGGATGGCAAATTAGGCTCCCTGGATATGTGAATTAGTGTTGTCTGAATGTCAGCAATTTAATTCTCCAGCTTTCAAAGAATGTAGAAATGGAGCCAAAAACAAACATCTGTTAGTTATATTCTCATTCAAAAAAAAAAAAAATTAAAAATCTCTGACAAGTTAGAGACTGAATATGAGAAAGACAGTGAAATACAGTATCTCTAAGCAGTAACACTGCAGTGTGAATATACTGATCCTGTAATTAGTATAACGTGAAAGCTCATGAAATCTACTTCATGTACAATTGTGAATACATCTTTTCGGGGCTATCCCTCCAAATTGCTAGAAGGATCAGGAAAAAGTGATAATTCCTACCTAAAGGTTTAAGATTTGATTAGCTTCATAAAAACAGCAAATCAGGCTTTTTATTCATTCAGATTTTACATCTCCCCTATGATGTTTTCTGATAAACTGTACAATATAGGTGTTTTTTTCCTGGCACAAAAAGGCACAAATGTTGCTCTTGGGTCATACAAGGCTATCTGAGCTATGCAGGCTTAGCAGGGATAGCAGTCAGTACAGTTGTGAGGGAGGGCACAGCAGACAAAGCCAACAGCCCATGGTGGCTTAAATTCTAACACACCACTCAAAGTCTGCCTTGTACCTCATATTTCACAGAGCAGTGTGAGTACCATGCAATAGCATCTAAATACTACATTACAGAGTCTGTGACTTCTTTTCTGGAATAGTTTACAGACTAACAGAAGTAGATTTTACAACAACAATGTTTTCCTTGAATATAACCATGCTGAATGAACATGCTGAATAATATAAAACCATAGTTTGTGTCCAAAGCCTTTTCCACGCACTGTAGTGCAGCTCACAACACAAAGGCACTATTAGCTGAGATTCAGGGTCCTCAACCTATATAAAAATAAGTACTTATTAACACAAATTTACACAACTTAGAGCTTGTTTTCCTGGCCCTCTTTTCTAGAGAACAGAACAGACCTTTAGACTAAGTAAACTGTTAGAACTACAGTAAAACTAAAAGGGTACTATGACTTACATCAAGCCAACACAATGTCATTTTAACTAAATTTTATAATGCCCCTTTCTGATCTGTAACTGAATACTGCCTTAAAAACATGTAAATTCGTGCACAAGATATTTAAAATAATTTGAAAAATTCTGTGGAGTGTCGCTGGCACAGCTGAAATCATTGGCACTGCCTGGCACTGTTAAACATCACAAGCTTATCCCATCAGCCGTGGGAACTACTGAGCACAGTCTAACAACATGGGAGCACAGTGCTGAGAGAGAAAAGTGGTGATCATAAAATTGGATTTGCGTCTGTCTTTCAAAAACTTTATTTTCTGGGAGCTGACCTCCAATTCACTGGTGAAGAAAAAGGATTAAATCTTGACTTTTTAAAAGGAGAAGCTTGCATGATTTCTGCAACCGACCATACTGGTCTGACAGTATTTCACATGTCATTCACAGCTGAATAAAGTTATGAAAGCTTTATGAGAAAAATGTAACCTCTTTCTCTTTAAAGGTAAACCTAGGCAGATTCAGGGGTATATTGGAGCTAGCTGTGACAACTGATGTGCAAACCAAATTCAGTTATCTTAACTCTTGGTTGGCAAAAGTACAGACAAAGTCAACTCAGGATTTGAAATGTGATGTTTTGAGATAAGGAACTGTAATACTTGGTTATACAAGAAACACAAAGCTAATTTATGGAAGACACATTCTTCTATTTCTTCTGAATACCCCAAAAATCACTGCACTGCTGAAGCAGTGTTGTATTTTCAGTTAAGTAGGACAGAACTCTTTTTTTTTTTTTTTTTTTTTTACAGACGAAAGAGTCATAAATGAGAGTTTTGAGAGAAAAGGACACAAAACACTTGAGGTCAGTATGAGAAATCAGAGGAATGAATGTGAAAACATCCAACAGAATGAATACGCTATATACAAATGTAGCCTTAGGCTTATTTTTCTGGATTGATTAGTGCTAATTAATTTTGTTTTAAAACAAACCAAACTGTGGTAGAGAAACAACTTTGGACATCTGAGGAAATGGAAGAGAAAGACTAATTAAGTCTTCGACCTACACACTTTAGGCTTCCAAAAAAAATGGCATACCCCAAAGAATACAGTTCCACAGCATAGAATTTGAATGTTGCTATGATTTTGCAGATACAACGGAAATAAAAAGTGAATATTAATACAACCTGAATTTGCAAGCTCTGGGTCAAGAACCATATTTATACTATGTTTGTTCTGCAACTAAGGGGTACATTTCCAAAGGTTATAGAAGTGTCAGTGTTCTATAAAGTAACACCAAGCACAGGAATTGAACATCTTAGATGAGCCACATGAGGCAATAAGTGTCTTGAAATAGCTCCTTTTGCCTGTGTAGTGCTGGGTGTTTCCAAATTAGGAAGGACTTAATAGAAAATGTTTGCACACACAATATATAACAGGATTTGAGCCATTTTGATTATGAAGTGCCCTCCTTTACAGCAAACATGCCATTACATCACTTCCACGCTGCCCATAGTTTTCTACACAAGGATACAACATTCACCTTTACTCAAGCTGTGTTGAAAACTACAATGGCAACTTTAGAGAGAACTTTGTGAAAATATTTTGAAAATGACACACATAATCTTCTACAAAGGCTGGTTTCAAATCTGTGTCACAACTTAACACCAATGACATTTTTAGTATTTTAAACCCCATTATTAACAGTACTTCTAAAGCAGTAAAAAAACCCTTACTTAGCTTAAAGTCTCACTGTAGCTAAAAGATTTTAAAAAATATAGCACAAAATACTACCTAGCTTAAAAGACTGTAAAAGCTTTCTGTAACCTGAAAGTATATAGCCTGCCATAAAAATATCTGCAGTGATATAACATATAATTGATATGTCAGAAAGACACAAAATGACTCAAAAAAGACATAAAAAAGGCTAAAATTAACCTTTTGCACTGGAAACTTGCATATTATCTCTCTACCTTAGGCTTTTAATCACTTCAAATGAAGTTTCTTCTAAAAAAAAAAATCCCATCATTTCAGAAGAAGGGATTAGTGATAATGGGGAGAAAGAGAAATATGTTTTGCCAGTTTTACATTCTCCCTCTAAAAACCTTTAACAATACTTTGGCACTGGAGCTTGGAATCTAAGGGGTTTTATATTGCTTCCAATCCAAGGGTATTCATTAAGGTTTCATTGAGTTACAAGCCTCTGAAAATCACATTAGAGAGCCTTTACAGGGCAGCTCTTAAATTCAGTGAATGTTCTATCTGCAACAAATGTGTTCCACATTCAAAGCAAACTCTGTTCATCTGCTCTGACCTCTCTTCAAACCGAGCGGGCATGAATGGACAGACGATCCGTGTCAGCAGCATGGATCCCCTCCAGGATATGGAGCAGAACCAGAAATTGCAAGGATTCATCAGGCTCCTGGTGTTGGCAGATAGCTGACAATGTATCCTACCCCTACCTGACCCTACGCAATCCTGTCCTGTTCCATCGCTTTTGAAAATCCAACCTGCAAATTATGATCTCTGACAATTTATAACACTTTGGGAAGGAAAAGGGCCTGTGAAGTGGAAGCTAGGATTGGAGAGTGACTTATAATTGCAAGGTTCATTTTGGTTTTGTCCTTTGTTTGCTTTCACTACTCTGACTGCTGCTAACTTTATGCATTTCCCAGGTATTGTGTCTCATATGTTCTTACCTTAAAAGAATTAATTTTCATAATAAGCAGCTTAAACATAGCAGATTGGAATCAGGTCACAGACCTGAAAAGGTGTTGAAAAAAATCAGTCCGTATTCTCTCAATTTGGGCAAAAAAATGAAGCTATCTGTGCAATTTTATCATCCAAGGTAAAAACTTCCAACTCCCATAGTCTACACCTCTTTCTAGGGCTGAAACTCAAAGCTTTAATTCTCCAAATGTAACTTCCACATTGCTTGTCAGAGGTACTGTGCTGATTTAAAGGTAAACTGGCAGGAGAAATAAGCACAGCAAAGGAGACTAAAAGTCAGAATGACAATTTTAATGACACTAACATAATAAATACAATTTTACAAGTGAACAATTGATTTTAACCCACAAACCTGGCACCCTGGGGCACAAAATGGTGTTCGTCAGCCCCTGCCCTGAATCCCCGTGGGCCCCACTGAGTCCAAAAGGCAAAAAAGAGAGGAGAAAAAAACCTGCTGATGTCAGTGATTCAAACTAGGACAGGGACTTTTACAGAAATATTTTCAATTAATGGTTTTGAGATGATCAGGTATTATGGATCGTGAACATTAAAGAATGCAGTTTCGATGGTGGTTACCAAATAAGTTACCGAATTACAAACTGGATAATTTAGCTAAAACTACTTGACTAAAATGCAACAGAACCAGTGGATGTTGGTTTCTAGTGAATATATTTTCAACAGTATCATAACCTCTGTTTTCCTCAGTATATCCTAAATATAGTCTGGTATGAGTCATATAGATGTGTGCTGCCAAACATAATCTATAACTGTTGACAGGTGGAAGTAAATTGTGCCAGTCTTCTTTTATAAGGAAATGAGACTCACATATATCAACTAATATGCCCATTCTTTTCCTATCATTTATCCATCAAACAGATAAATTGGAGACCTTACGGAATATATTGTATATGCAGATTGTACAATAGAGTGCTAAATTCAAGCTGCATGTGTAACATATTTTCTTGTATTTGATAAATTTTAAGTGAGCTTTTTTCCATATAAACAGCATAACTCAGTTTTTATAATCCCAAACACCCCTACGCATATATGAGAAACAAAAATACACCCAAAAAATCTACATATGCATATTGCAATGAGAATATAGAGCAGGATAAATTGCTATTCTTCTGCATGGTTCCTTAAAACATCTTTGTAGAGGACAAAATTCCAGAGTAAAGGAAGTCAAAAGAGGATATGAAAACTCTAAAATGAATGCATCCTCTATACAAAAAATGACTCAAGCATTTGCAATTTCCAACAAACCTGAAACTCATTACACACAGCATCATAAATTTAACAAGGTTTTATTAGTTTTCCTGCTGGCATGGCTGTGGATGATAACCAGGCCCATTTATACTTACATACACATTTTCTTTCACTGACTGCCCTAAATATGTCACAATGAAGGTGTCCTCCTAATTTAGGAAGGAATCTCTCCAATTTTTGACACACATTTCAGTAGAAGAATTGGATCCCAATCCAGATATCTGGCCTTCCTCCACTAGCTTACAGAAATAAATAAATAGGATCTCTAGAGTGTATGTATCATCTAGAGATGAATGACTGTAAAATGAACTCTATATGCATACTTTTGCAGACAAACATTGACAAAATCTGAGACTCAGGCTAACAGAAATTTAAGAAAAATGCATGGGTATATGACTTCTACAGCCAACTGGCACAGCCAATTAAATAAATAAGAGACCATTAAAGAGCTGTGACAATTGTGGGTTTGGCAGAAGTTCCAGTTCTCATGGACTATACAAAATAATATTTGAACTAAGTAGTCTGATGGGAAAACTCAACTTCCAAAAACGATCAAAATCTCCCTCTGCTGGGAAGATGAAGTCTGCAACTACAAAATAATTTGAAATATCAAGGTTGAAAAGCACTATGATTTTTTTAGTGCACTAATTACTGTAATTATAGGTGAGCTAGAATATTCTCCGTATATGTAGAAAAGTTGTTTCTTGTTTTTCTCAGCTACTTACAGATGCCATATGTCAAAATACAGTTTAAAAAAAGACGAAACCCCAAACAAATAAAAACAAATTAATTATTACAATTAATGAAATATCGTAATGGAAAGAGAACCTGCTAAAATAACAAAAAGGTATTAATGCTCAAATATAAAAATATAACTGCCTTTTATATTGCACATTCATATATACATGACATTCTCTGCCTTATTCAGAGAAGAAACATTTCTTGCTACTGTTGCATCACCTGCCAATCTATCAACTCCAACATAACCCCAGTTTAAACTCACTGTTTAATAATAAATAAGTCCACTTGTACTAGAAGATATACAAAAAAATTAGACAAATTTTCTCTCTAAGTATATGACTAGAGCTTTCCTGTATGAGAATCCTATGCAGTATTAACTGAACAACTGAACTGTAAAGCAAGAGAGTTTTTTCTTTTTCTTTCAGAAAAATTATATAATAGAATATCCTTAATTATATTCCAATCTTAATTCCATGGTTTAGACAAGAAGTATAGTTCCTGAAACCATTACCCTGCTGCATATGCACAAATAAAATGAGGACCAGTAATCCTTGTTTTAGTTCAACTGTGAGAGACCTAGAAAAGATATTTCTTTTACATATGCATTTTTGTTGTTATTTCATTTGTTTTCAGACGATTTTTTTTCTCAGAGAAGGCATGGAGGACAGAAGGTGAATTAGAATTTACAAAACCCCCCAAATCTAAAAACTATTATAATAGGTCACTGATGATTTCAACTGACATTTTGATGTAACTTACTTGCCCCGGTGTACAACCCCTATAAAAAGAAGGGTGTGAGCTGAGGATGGCTGTCCAGAATGCCTGGGACTCAGCTTTTCAGAGATTCACTGGATATGAACAAATATTTGAAAACAGCTATCATTAATGTTTTGTGGGACATCTACATACAGAGGCCAGCAAGACTTTGATGCATAGTCACAATTCCACATTGATTTTAGGAAAGAAGGGATTTCCTTTTTGGCTTTTACATTCTTGATGTTAGTACCTCTGCCAATACAGATGGCAATATTCACTCATATTTCTCACCACAGATTGAAAGAATCAGCCAATATATGTGAAGCAGCCAGAAGATGCTGTTATTTGAAATTATTCATTGCAGTGACACTTATTACAGTAGTTTGCATTACACAGCTCAGTAAAGAGTCTGTCCTCAGCAGAACACAAATAAAATGATGATATAACTTCAGATAACTGCCTGCAGGGGTACTAAAAGCCTGCTGGTTCTTCACAGCTCCTGCAAGCAGAGAGTACTGTTCAAGGGAACAGAATAATATAGTTGTGGCTGGATCTTCTAACAAGAGGCAGCGTGGCTTCTGCACCACATCAATCTTGAGATCCCCACATGCTGGAGAATCTTTGCTACTGGTGCAAGATAAGCTGAGGATTTAGGAATGATACTGAAATTAGGGCTTATGCTTCTTTACAGTCACTCACTAGATATAGAAATCAGAGCATTATAGAAATGTTTAGGTTGGAAAGATGTTGGGTTGGTTTAGCTCTAGGTTTTTGATGTGCTCAGAGACAACCGCTCACAAATGACAACAGTTTGTTACAACTTTCAAATGCAAAAGTATTAGAATATAAATACCATAATGAAACATCTGAAAAGCTAATTTTTTTTTTATTAAAATGGATCTTACTATATTTTTCAGCTTATTAAAGGTACTATTCTAAATAAGAGCAAATACAGTTTGATTTAGACCAGAAAAACCCTTTCTTGATAACTGAAGTATATGTTATCCATGGGATATTTGTGCATTCTTTTAGATGTCAGGGGCTTTGCCCTTTGACCAAAATTACACCAACTGACTAAAGTAAAATAGATATAGCTCCCACCAATCTGGGTTCCCTGGCTTCCAAAATATCAACTTGAAGTGAGAAAGAGCTTGCAAGACATGTTTTCCCTCAGGATGATCTCATTACATATACTGTTTGAAGCACACAGGATCTGAACATGAGAGCTCCTTGTGAAATTCATAACAAATAGCTCCCTGGAAAGATTTCATCTCCTTTCATGTTTAAGAAAAATGAAAAAATTAAACAGCATATTTTCCTCAAAACTACTCGATTAAAGGCACAAAGCTAATTATTTTCACATTGCTTAAACTCTGCAGATGATGACACAATTTTCAGTGACTGAGTTGAGTGCATTAGCTTTCATTAATGAAATACACCTCACACAACACTTTAAACCCAGGGCTGGTTGAGTCTGTAATTGGTTGAGTGCTTTCTATACATTTTTCTTCCAGTAATATTCCAGTGTATGTTCACCGAAACTGAATACAAATCAGGTAACTTATTGGCAAACATGCCTTTCTGCAGAAATACAAATGAAGCTCTGGGAAGGTTCTAGAGCAATATTTGATACTATTCACTAACAGCACTAATCTCACTATACAACCACTGTGAAATACTGCAAGTAACTGAATATGGTTGGTCTTATTCTCATGTTTGCAAAATGAATATAATACTATATCTCGGTAAGATTTGGCTTAAAATGATACATTTCCTCCTCTCATCTTAGGTAAGTCCCAATATTAATAAAGTAACAAACAAAACATGATTTCCTCCTTTAGAAAATGCTCTTTAACTTCCTCATAGCACTAGAATTCACTGCTGTTTCAGATGTGATACATCTTATATCTTTATGCACTTTTCCTATACATAATAAAGAATGGGTATTTTTATGGTAAAACGTAGCAAAGAAGTCTCTGTTTTAAGATTTTCCTGCAGTCATATTTTCTAGGAACTGGCATTCATGGATAAGAAATATTTTCCCCATTAGGAAAATGACAAGGAGAGAGAGATCTAACCCTTGAGGGGAAAAAAAAAGAGATGGAATCTAGAAAAAGAGAAGAACTAATTAATAAAACCCCAAACAGAAATAAAGAAAGTAAGATGGGGAAAGGCAGAGAAAAGTAGGAACATGGAAAGAATTACTTTTTGGAAAAAAGAATTAATATAAGCCAGTGAGAGAATATCACTAGTTTAAAAGAAAGACACATGAAAATACACAGAAGGCTGAAATCAATGGAAAATATGATGAAAGGACTAAAGCACTAAGGAGATATTTTAGGTGACATTAGTATAAGAAAGGCAATTAATAAAAAAGAATGATATCACAGAACCACCAGACAAATTGAAAAGCAGAAATGAACAACAGGAGCATACCTTACAAGGGGAATGGTTCTGCATGAAACAATTTGTGTTTTTGCTTTTCCTACTGCATGGCCAAAATTTCAGTTTTCTGTGAGGAGTATCACACCTAACTGGAGTGCTGGTCATACATAAGTAAGTCTAACCCTAAGACAGAACAATGCATAATACTTTAAAAAGTGCCACTCAGGTGTGTCAGTGTCCAGCAAACATCATACACAGAACAATTGGCTTAGATGATTGTTGGACATTCCTTCCAACTGACTATTCTATTCCAGTCTATGCTATTCTATTCTCTTCTAACAAAAATGATCTCTACATCTCAATGCATCTCAAACTCTGCTTCCTTTTAAGTGCAAAGTTATCTTATAGGAACAGATGTGCCCTTCTTCTTTCTAGGGGTCAGAACTTGGCCTTTTGTATATGATAATCCTTCAAAATTACTTACGTGTTTTCCCCTCAGGGGTATGTTTAAAAATTTACCAGACTGTTTTCACCTTATACTCTCTGTATCTTCCAAATGACATTTAGGTAAATATGAAAAAAGACAGTAAACCATGATATTCCAAGTAACTATCTGTTCTATCAGCAATAAGATCTCATTCTGACATACTGTCTCCAAGTATCTATCTTCAGAAAAGATGAAACACTGTGTTTTCCAAATATCTGGATTTGATAAATCAAGACAATAATTTACAATGGAAAGGGAATTGTTCACAATGTTTCCTGAGCTCTGTGGAAAATGACATATTATCTTTGAGCTGTGTGCAAACATGTGATTTGCCCTATATATTTTTAAGCAATCTACAATATCTAGTGGGCCCTCTTTCTAGTGCATTTATGAATGATAACAACAAAGCATATTCTTGGGCTTTCTCCCAGATCTTTTGAGTTTTTCATACCCTGGATGCTTTTACCCTGAAAAATATTCCTGTTTCCTTTATTTCCCAATTCAGTAATGAAAATTAATTCAGCAAATCACTGGAAGTAATTAACTATTTTAGCAGTGAATAAGGTAGTTTTCACTGAATCACAGAAGATCTGTTAATTTAATCAGCAGCTGTTTTTATAAAAACTAAACAGACATGATTTCTTTCATATGGATAAGCATATTGCGAATACCCATTTTGTCTTCCGTATTTCTGTTGATTTGTTTTAATTAATATTACCTGAACCCTATTATGAGGATCTGGGAAAAAGTGGGCAGTAATGACAAAAGAACTTGAAGTAATGATCTTTTACTTAAACTATCACTCTCACTGCAAAGTTTTGATATAGGAAAAAAAGCCCCTTAATATTTGCGTGAACTGAAATAAACTGGAGGTGTCACAGAGCTGTGAGATTTCCTTTGAAGAAGCAATAAAGAAACAATAACATCTTACTGACTATTGGAATTCACAGCACCACTGTAGCAAAAGAGGGAATCGGTTCATTTCTGTCTATTGATAATGTTTGCATTTTACAATGAAAGCAAACCTCTTTATTAAGGTTTAAACCCCACAGTTCTACAGATTTACAAAATATTAAATTAAATACAACAACACAATTTCAAAATGTGAAGCAGTGATGTAGCAAGAAATGAAATAGCAAGTTAAATTCAGCACCTAATGAAGTTGATTTAATTGCATTTACTTTCATATAATCATAACCACAGTCCCCTGCTATGGGACCTATATGACCCTACACCAGTGCATACATGCTTACATATGCTCTCTCATGCATACTGTTCCTAAAATTTAAGCTATGATAGAGTGCATTTTGGAGTCTTTATCTCAAGATAAGAATTCGTAAATTTTTCAGTATTTATAACTTATGGTGGATGTTCACCTTAATTCCATAATACATATTATTATTTTTTCTATATTAGAACTCAAATTATAAAATCCCATTCTGAACAGCTTTACTTGCAGTATCAAGTCCTGCTAATTACCTGAATGCATGTAATGCCTTGTAATTTAATAATTGATTCTACGGGTGTGATTTTACAGATTCTACTGAACTGAATCATTAATCTATATTCACCTATAAGGAATTTATTTAAAACTGCTGCTCCCAGAAACCATATTAAAAGAAATGGAGCAGCAGAAGTAAACTGTCTTATGTGAGTCTTCCATATACACCACAAAAATATCCATAAAACATGGATAAGCCATGTGATAAATTATCACATGGTATATTAGGCAGCAAGATTTGTTAAATATTAATACTAAAAGATAAATAAACTATTAAGTGTTTTTCACCATATTAGAAACTGGGTTACCTAATCTTATTTGATAAAGTATTCAGAACCATATGAAAATAGAGGATCAGGTTTGACTACTATTTTCTCATAGAGGCATCATTATGGAAACCTTGTTTCATCTTTAATTCCTTAGTTCTCTTTGGTGCTATTTCATAGGGAACAAACAAGCACAGAGAAATAAAAATATTTACTTAAATGCAGCGTAAAGACAAAGTCATATGCAATGTACCTGTAGCACCTTCCACCTTGTGTTCAGGTCTTCCACACAGCTGAGATTGTACTGGGAGAGTTGGATATCGGAGGGAGTGAACCGGTGAGCGAGGTCATTGACTTGATGCACCTTTTCTTTAAGGGGTACAAGTTCTGCTCGATAAACCTGTGTGAATTAAATAAAACTATAAATAAAGATAAGCCCTAACTTCAAAAACTATTGGTTCCGCTACCAGCTGATTAGTAATGTAAAGATAATACATAACAACCTGAAAGGAAGGAGCATGTCACAGTTACAGTTACCAGTCTTTTTATATAACTTCATATAGACTTTAGGTCTTAAGGGTAAGGCCCAGCATTTCAGAGGTTGCTGCGGAGTTGGAACCTTCATAGCCATTTTTGGCCAGTTAAACCACATTTCCACCCAGCACACCCCCTAGGATATGCACTGCAGGGCACACTTCTGTCCTGCCTCATCCTTTACATGTGTGTAGCACATATTCCTTTGGGATAGATGGGAGAGAGAAGTAGTGTTTAGCACAGGAAAACAGAGGATGACAGCTGTTCCCAAATACAACAAATGAAACAAGAGAAGCAATGAGGAAACTATTACAGTCTCCACTAAGGGCATGATCCTACCCTGGGTATCTTACGGGTAACAAACAAAAGGTTAGAAATGGGAAGTACAAAAAGAAGAATAAATTGCTATGAATCCCAACCTGGCCTACATGACTTATGTGTCTCATGCTCTTACGCACAGCTAATAATTTCAGTCTAGCTAATAATTTCAGTAATGCATGTGAAAACCAGAAGCTGCTAGTTACAAGCTTCTTGTTTTTAAAGGCAACAACCTGATGATGCTTCCATGATGCATCTGGGTGCCTTCAGATAAATTCAGGGCATCATGACTTTATCAAAGAGAGGAATCTCTATGGAGATCTTCCACTGCTCCATATCTATTTTTTCTAAGGAGACATTTATGAATCTTTAATGTGATAAAATATGTCAAAATGTAACAATGAGTCATTTCTAAAGGACAAATTCTATCATTCTCAGGAGCACATTTTATTGCAATATGATGTCTACACACAAAGGCAGAATAATTTACTTTCTATACTAGTCTTGCTTTCTAGCTCCTTTCTCTCAGCATTTTTAATACAAACCACATGTGGTCAGCATCTCATTACAGATAATCAAATAACCTGAAACTATTGCCTAGTTATCTTTTCATCAGCATGTGATGCAAAACAAGGTAAAAACAAAGCCCATCCAGTATCTCAGGGAACCTTAAGAGTAAACAGTATGAAGACATTCATAGACATTAGAATGCCATAAACAGCACTAAAGGTAAACATCATTGAAAAATTATTCCTCATATGTCTTTCAAAACCAGACTTGGCTTCCCTCAATTATGTTAAATTACCCTACAACATAAGGAGTTAGACTGATTTAAGTGGCACTTGTGCAGTGAATGACTCTAACGATAAATCTATAAAATACACCACCAGAAGGGGTGTGCATTTTGTAAAGGGAAGCACAGAGAAGAATGCAAGTGCCATGATGTGACAGAAGATGCATACAGAGTTCATGACACAACAGGTGACTTCCCCATTTCACCAGTTTTAATACCATTGGAACACAACTGACATTACTGTAGATAATACTGATTTACAGTTTAGTGTCAAGCAAGGTCTGAAATACAAAGAAAAAGAAGAGAGCTCATGTTTGGTTTTGTCCCACAGAGTTACATATGCGCTTACCCCAAACTTTTCAGTTAGTAGTAGAGTTCAGAGAACAAACAACATGGTTTAAAAATAAACATTTGTTGTTGCAAGGTAAAGACCTCAAAGGCTAAAGAGATATTTATACCATTGTGTGAACATTTCACTTGCAAACAGTTATTTTACTGCTTTTTTTCCTGTGATCTGCTGGTTTCATGGCCCAAGTCCCTGGCTGTGACTCTGTGGCTTATATTTGGGATGATCCACTTGGTTCCTCTAGTGCTTCTTGGTTTCCAAGATGAGAGAACACCTCTAAGCTAGTGTCACCAATGCCCACTTTGCATATAAATACAAATATACATTCGTATATATTTAGAGATATTATTTTATATATAATAAAAGTAATATATAATACAAATGAAAACACACAATAAATATATGTGTATATATATGAAATAAAAGTCACTGGTAGAATACATGCAGATCAATAGATGAAAAGATAAGTTCTTACACTACAATGCACTTTATAGCAGTTCCTGCATGAAATAAAGTGAAGTTTCTATTATTTGTATGGCAATAAGAGCAAGGTTTTGATTGAAAAATTTCACTGCTTAGGCAACGCACACAGGCCTAAGCTCATCAAGCTTTTGTTTTTAAACATGTATTTTAGTCTCTGTCTGATTTCAGACCCATTTCAGACCCAACATCTGCAATGTTGACTGGAAAGCACTGGTCTCACTTGAATACTGGTATAAATGATTAGATAACTCACACAATCATTATACTTATACTAAGGTGAAACAGAAGATCTTTCATAATTAGTCAACACGCTTTTTTGACTATAAGTTATTTTACACACCAGAAAGGCTATGGCACAGAAGCAAGTCACAAAAAAAGAAATCAAATCATAGAACTAAATATGGAAGTAAAGAAGAAAACTTATCTTCTGTCCCCCCTTTAATCAATGTATTTATTAATTGTTTTTTGTGCTGAAAGGATAATGATCTTTCAAGTGTGATGTTAATATCCCAATATACAAAACGCAATAGTTTTTGCTCCATCTTTAAATTCGACATTCTGTATTCTATTATCATTAAGCCTAATTTTTTACTGGTATTTTTATTAGTTGGACAAATCAAAACATAACAAATGACAAGAACATAAGGAGAATGCTAGTCAATGAACAGCTACCTAATTAATACCAGTAAGCTTACAATTAAAAACTGTAGACAGGAAAAAGAATATCCGTAGAAAGAATTGGCATATGACATTGCATGGTTAAGAAGTCAGTAACTATAAGGCTTCTTTAAGCAACAGTTTATCACAGACAACCGCTCCATCAGTCAACATACATGATTTTAGAGCTAGGCTTTTGTTTCAGAGTAAGTGAAATTCAATGTGAGTTCTCATATTTTTCAACAACTGTATAAACAAATCTACTGAATAGCAATAATTTCTATATTTTATACAGTACTTGACATCTGTAGAAGCAGAAATTTAGAATTTTTACTGGATCGTGATTTTCATCAGTACGACTGAAATGTTTAAGAGAAATATTTATATTTTTAATAATTGATTTGTATAGTAGAAGACTGATTAATTTTTTCTGCCTTTTTTCCTTCTGCATAAAGACCACTATACATATAACAGGTTTATATCAGAAAAACTTAGGTAACTATACTGCTGATAATTTAAAATCAAACATACATGGTGAGTAGTAGAGTATTACTACCACAAGGAGACATGTCTGAGCCCATTAAACTGCTCAGGATGTAAATGAGTTCACAGTGTGAACAGCAATAGGACAACCAGCCCCAAATTATCTTCATTATAATTGCTCTTATGCAAGAAAGAATTTCAATGGTTTGTGATACTGTAGGTGGTAGATTGGATTTTAAATGATCCATACAGTCTTGTCAGAAAATATTTTAAAATGCCTTGAATATAAGTAAGGACTCTAGAAGACACATGCCACAGACATCCTAACCAGACAAGTATTAGAAGTCTGGAGAACACACAGTGGCCATAATCAGTCAGATGAAAAGCTCATCTTGCCCAGTCCCTTGTCTGATAATAGCCAATACAGTTGATTAGGGAAGAGGGTAAAGGAAAGCATCAGCATCCCAGTTCCTTGCTGTTCTCTTCCAGCTCAGCAATTTAACTCTCAGAGATTATGGAGCCAGAAGCCGTATTTTTATGTCAAATGGACCTCAATGGAATATTTTCCCATGGAATTATATACTTCATTTTTGGACTAACATATGCTTTTACTATTCAAACTATGCTATGGTAAGGTCAGTATTTAGGTTAAAGAACCATCTCCTTTTTGATTTTTTTAAACCTATCACAAGAGAACCACTTGAGATGTCCCTAATTCTTAGCTCATGAGAGACAGCACCCAACCATTCCTAGTGGGCTTCATGCTTTTGCAATATCTATAAACTCTCCATATTATTTTTTCCTTCTTCTTGTTAAAGATACAAAAACCAGGATATATTTGATTATATATGGATATCTATAAGGTATTAACATATTAGCAAGTCTCCATATGATCCCTTTACATTCAATAGCTAATCAAAACCAGGAATTGAACATTATGTAAGGTTTCACTATAAGATGGAATGAATCACATTCTGAATTGCAAAAGAAATGAGTAGATTTTCATTGAATATACTGTGAGCTTAGGCAACCAGCTCACATGCAGACAGCTACCTGACAGATGAGAAATTATGTAAGACAAGTCCCACTCCTACACCGTTTATTCTGTCATTGGTTACTTTTTATCTAATCTGCTATAATCTTTTTTATATTTGGGATCCAAAACACTTCCTACTATATACATGATATAGGTACAACAGGGACTTGCACTATGGCATCATGATATTTTCTGCTTCCTCAGTAATTCTTAGCATTTGATTTGGCTCTATGAACAGTCGTGAGTATTGATGTGATGTTTTCAGAGGACTGTCTGTTATGATTCCAAGACCTCTTTCATGAGTGCTAAAGGAATGTTTGAAAGGCCTAAAGAGCTCATTACTGTGCACATAAATTTGGGATAGCTTTTTCCACATGTTTTGCTGGAGATTTATCAGCACTTTATTTCATCTGCCATCACTTTGCTGACAGTCAGTACTGTGAAGTTTTTCTATAGCTGTTTGCAATCTGTCCTCACCTTACGTACTTTGAATAGGTTTGTATCATCAAAATGTGCCAATGCATTAATAATTTTCCTTTGCAGTTCATTTATATAACATGCCGCACAGAGTAGACCTTCTGGAGCACAGTCATCTCCTTCTGGGAAAACTGACCTGTGTTTTTTACTTTCCATTTTTTATAGGAAATTACCAGATAGTTGCTTATTTTTCCACATGAAGACCATCTCTATTATCTCACCAGAACTTAGTTTCTTTGCTGGAAGACTTTCTTAAAATCCTTGGGGAATGCCAAATGGCCTATACCCCCTTAGCAGTATACTAATGTTTCCTTCAAGACATACTAGGAGATGTAAGGCACACCTACTTTTACAGAACGATCTCTTATCTCTTTTGCAGTGTATTCTTCACAGATTTCCTGGTCTGTAGGTCCACAGGCCTGACTAGATGCACTATTTAAAAATTATCCCCATGTTTGCCCTGTTATATTTCTCATAAAAAACTAACTTTAAATAAGAAAATGCTGTTAATAGATACAGGTATTTTACACTTCCATTAGAACAGTTGGCCAAATACTCATCTGCCTCTGGTGACTTGGTGCTCTTAATAGTGACACTTTGTTCTTTGTATTTTTGCTCCAAATAGCTTTCTTTATTATTTGCTTTAGCCACCCCATCTCTCTAGGTCTTTATGAGTCCCTTTTGATGGTTGGTCCTTAGTGTCCAGTGTCTTCACAGACTTTGTCCTTTTGGTTCCTTTCCATCAGGCTCCCTCATTTGTGTGAAGCTTTCTTTCTGAAAACTGAACATTGCTGTGGTGGATTTTTCGGGTTATTTTTTGTCCCTGCAGAGATGCTGACCTTTAGTTCATAATGATCCCCATTATGATAGAAATGTTTTGAACTTGCAGTGCTCTGAACCAAGCAAAATCTTTTCCCTACTGGTTATCCTCTTGCAGTTTCTTAACATTATGTATTTTCTACTTAGTGCTGGAACTTCAATTCCAAAGGGATTTTAGGCTAGTGTCTGTAATTACAGACCAATTTCTAACATATTTTAGCAGATGCAGGCTAAGCCCCTCAAAATTATTTGCAAGTCCTTTTCTGCATATTTTCCATTAAGTTTGCTTGTGCTTTGGATATTCTATTCCCAGGTAGGAAAAGCCACCAGATACCCCTCACCTCTTTCCAGAATACCAACTCTATTAATGAAAATTTGATGATTGGTGTTTTTTTCAGATGTCTTTTCTTCCATATTTTACATGCCATACTGGTGTTTTATCCTATTTTTATTTAGGAAACCCTAACACACACTGACTAGCTCTTTGGAAGGTTCTTCAGTGTTCATAAGAGAGATAAACTAAAAAAAAATCTGTGTTTTGTTACCGTGAAAAGACTTGGGTTTTCTTTTAAGATTCATAAATCAGTTCCATAAAATCTGAAAGGAAATTCACATCATTTGAGCAGAAGAGTAAAAAAACCCACAAACAAGCTTATTTCAATAACAATAGAGATATTATATACTTTGCTAGCTTCAGGGAATTTCCGTTGCAAAATTCATAATAAAGTTCAGGAAGGAACATCAACTAAAATGTATATTTTCCACTTCTTAAGCCCCCTCTCCCTCAACCACATGTGCAATAGCTTGCTAAGGAGCAAACACAGACTTCAGGAACCCAATCAAAATTGAATCTAGTGCCCGTAACTTCCAACTCACTGATGTTAATGGAATACTGTGACTAAATCCCATTATGCCATTTGGAAAATACACCCTGAAGAGGAATTGTATTCTCAGAACAGTACCTGTTCCTTATGCACACAGGAGAATTAAAATGCAGGCTGTTTTTTATTTATTGTTTGCTACTGTAAAATGTCAGTGGGTCATTAAAATGGCTTTTTTTACTCTTACTGTGCTTATTCCAACTGATCCCAATACCTACCATTTATGTTTAGATGTAGTCCACAGCAGACAACCTCAGTGCCTTGTCAGAACAAATAGCAATTATGCAGCTGTACTGAGAGTATGCAATCATTGTTGCTTAACATTCACGACATTGACAAAAGGGAATTAACAGCATGCACATACAAAGTCATAATTCTTATGTACACCTCAGTAGTGTACTGAGATTGTGTTCAGCTGTAATTGTCTTAAAAATTGTTTTTTTAAACAGACACCATCTAATGTTATTTATTTGCAATTGTTATGCGTTTGTTCGATCCCAACATTAAAACAAGGAATTAAGCTTTTAAATTATGATTTAAAATACAGTCAGTATTCCTATTGGCTGCTACTTATCTGAAAACATTTCTGGAGTGAAAAATATCTTGGGAGCATATTTGTTTTTTTGGTGTTCTTTTTGTCCCTCATGTGCCTTAACAACACTTGGATTTATGTTTATAAGTTTAGAAAAATCTCTGTGAGACCACATATGAACAATTACTCTGCCACTATAGTGGAATATTGTTTCCCAGCTATATTGTCCTCAGTCATCCTCAACACATAAAACTCATTAGTGTTACCCATATCATGGGAGAAGCGACCATAAGTCTCACAGGACATATATTGCAATACCCTTCTCTTGCTGGAAAGAGAAGTTAAAGGAGACTTTAAAGTTCATTTCTCCAATCCGCTAAATAATTTAAATGTCCAACACTAGCTTCTGGAAATGAGTCTCTATTTGGTTATAGATGAAACAGGCATAATATCTGCCTAAAATGTTAAAGCTAATTTTGCATAATCTCTAAATTTTTTCTCCTCAGATTTTACGGACTAGCAATTATAGCTTCACCAACCTTTGATTTGAACAATATGTAGGTTTGTTTAGAGCACAACACTGGAAGTTAAAACTGATCCCAAAGTTAGTTTCGCCTAGAGGTCGTAAATCCAAGACTTTGTTAGATAGTATCCTCTTTCACTAACATTCATTTTTACAAACCCAAACCCAGGAAATTTAAAACATTTTTTATTGGTCTTTTAAAAAGGAAGGAAAAAATTAAAATAATTTGGAAATCATGACAAGTCAGCTCTAGTTTTCCAGCTATGGTATTTACTATTTAGGCAGTTCATATCTAGACTTTATACAGGACTAAACATTATAGCAACTCTATTTAGAAATTAAATGTTTTTCACTTCCTAATAAACTTATCAAGAACATGCAAGCTTGAACATGTACAAAAACTGAAGGCTAGAACACAAATCTCTTACTGTTATTAGTGCATAATGTATAAGCATTTCTAAATATGTTTTGCATGTCTACTGAAAATCATTGCAAAGGTATGCACTAAAAAGAATGTTTTCACTTTCACAGAACTCTAAACTGTCCCAAAAAATATGGTGTAAAAATAATAATAAAAAAAATTTAAGTAGAAAAGACTAATAAGTAATTAGATAATTGGTTTGTCATCAATCTCCTAGTTTTGTAGGTGGGTAATATGACTTTATTTGTTGTTGATTTTGTAGAGTGGTTATAGCCTAGGAAAATGTAATCAATATTATAGCATGTCATTTCACTTGAACATACTAGTAAGCCTAATTATCTCTAAAAGGAAGTAACAAGTACCAGATCCGGAACTTCTTAAAACAGGGTTAACAGTGTTGTTGCAGAAGCACAGAATCACAGGCTGGATGAAGCTGGAAGGCACCTCTGGAGCTCATCTAGCCCAGCCCCTCTGCTCAGAGCAGGGCTGGGGTGACATGCAGGCTGCCCAGGACCATGTCCAGTCAGGTTTGGAATATTTTCAAGGATGGAGACTCCACTACTTCTCTGGGCAACCTGTCTCAGAGTTTGAACACCAAGTGTTCATATTTAGATGGAATTTCATGGGGTTAAATTTGTGCCCATTCTGTCAGTGGACAGTACTGAAAAGAGTCCAGCTTTTTCTTCTTCATTCCCTCCTATCAGGAATTTATTAACATTGATCCTTAGCTGCCTTGAGTCTCAAGGCTGAGCTGTCCCAGTTCCCTCAGCCTCTTCTCACAGAAAAAGATGCTTCAGTCCTGTAACCACATCTGTGGACCTGCACTGGGCTTCTTCCGGTGAAGTCCACATCTCTCTTCCACCAGAGAGCCCAGAACTGGACCCAGCACTCCAGATTTGGCCTCACCAGGGCTGAGCAGAGAGGAAGGATCCCCTCCCTCAACCTGCTGGCAATGTTCTCCCTAATGCACCCCATGGCATTCTTTCTGGCTTACAGTCAGTTTTTTGTCTACGAGAACCTCAAGGCTCTTCTCTGCAGAGTTGCTGTCTGGCCAATTGGTCTCAAGTGCGTACTGTAACCTGGGGTTCTTTCTCCCAGGACACAGGACAAGGCCTTCCTCCTTGTTGAACTTCATGAGATTCCTTTCAGTGTAATTTTTCATGTTGTCGATTTGCACAACCATCCAGTGTATTATCTGTTCCTCCCACTTTTGCATCAACTGTGAAATTACTGAGGGTGAGCTTTGTTCCAGGGAAACAGTTCATGAATGCAGATGTTAAATTATACTGACACAGTATCAACCACTATGATACCCCACTTATGACTTGCTTCCAATAGAACTTTCTTGTCCTTCATGTGCCTGGAGATGATTTCAAAGATTAGTTGCTCCATCACCTTGCCAGGGGTTGAGGTGAGGCTGACTGACCTGTAGGTCCCTATGTCCTTCTTCCTGTCCTTGAAGATGAGAGTGACACTTGTTCTCTTCCAAGATACAAGAATCTCTCCCTGCTGCCATGACTTTCAAAGACAACTGACAGTGGCCTCGCGATAACATCTCTCAACTCAGTCAGCACTTGTGGCTGCATCCCATCAGGACTCTGGTATGATCGGAATTATGAGCATGAAAAGTCCATCCCCGTATATGTTCCACTGTGGATATTTCTGACACTTAATATGAAGCAGATTTCAAGAAAAGGCCAACTGTGCCTACAGAGAAAAAGTCTGCCTCTCTGGTCTGTGAGCAGCACTTATATAAGGCAGTGGCCTCATGCCAGCCTGACATTTTCTTGAAGAATTCCCTCATATAGAAGAGACTCCCGCTAGCACTGGCTTATGTTAAACCTCAATTCTCATAACCAGTGAAAGAGACAGAAAAGAACATCTGGCACCGTGAAGAAAATATGACATGACTTAGGAAGAAAAGTTTTCCTGTGTCAGATGAATTTCTGTTGTTGGGAGTTTTTATACCAGCAGCAGCTGCAGCTAAATCAGAGCAGGATCTATTTGCACAGCAAGGTGAGTGGTTGCCCTACACCTAGGCCACAGCAGGTTCCCAGCACTGATGTTTCTGTACCTCAGCTCACTTAGTATCCAACTGCTGAACTGTTCATGGGCCAGAGCATATCTTGTGGTTTTATATTTAAAACTGTACAAGGTTGAACTGTCCCTTAACAGTCTCCATCTTTTTCATTCAAACCGAGTTAGTTTCTCCTCTGATGGGTTTACTGTATTCTGATTCAAATTTCATTGAAACCTGGGATTGTCAGATGCTAGTTCAATATGCTACACTTAGCTTCCCTTTAAACTCACCCTGTATTTTTATTTGATTCTAGTGCTCCTGGGGACAGGCGGTGTTGAAACAAAATGGATTTCAGCTGATTTGATTTTCCATCCTATATATTTTTATAAACTTAAAAATGGCCAAGCAAGAGTGCAGTAGAGTAGAATATAAATCCTCTTCTGGATAAAAATAGTTCAAACAGAAAACATCAGGGGAGAAGGAAAATCAGATTCCCTTTAAGTCCTATCCCATTCTGAATTCTGTATTTCTGAATCAGTAAAGCATTACATTTTTCAAATGTTATTTCCTACAATTTGGAAGACCAACTCAGTATTTCCTTAAAAATAAGGATATTAAAATTTGAATAGAAAAAATGAAAATAAACTACTGCCAGATATTAATGTTCTTTGTTTCTGAACCATCAAAAGAAAAAGCTTAGATTTGAAAAAAAATTTATATCTAGGGGAAAATATTTATTTATTAGGATGTCTAATTTAATAACCAGAAACATACAAGAAATAGGTGCACTTATCCTGAAACACATATCACTTGGTTAATATAATTTTTAATCTATCTGTCAGTGATCTATCTATCTATCTATCTATCTATCTATCTATCTATCCATCTATCTAAAATCAACAGCTGATATGCAGTTTTATGATCCCTGAACAGATGCAACATATGCTGCTGCCTTTCCATTTATTCTGAAATTATGTTCTAATCTATGGAAGGGGGAAAGTAAATGAGCAAATTTAGCTTGTAATTCTCTCTACGAGAACATGTGGTTAGAGTTGTTCTGCACCACCACCCCATGTCATGACTGTTGAAATATCATAAACAGTTCCACACCAATTTTTCCATATAATCAAAGACAGTTACTCAGTTACTTTGCAACCAAGAAATGATGAAGTGCCTAGAAACTGCATGTAACTTGAAGGATTCTGAAGTGTAATCTGAAAGGACAGAGAAAATACAAAGGAATTTTTGCAAAGGAAATTTTTCTTTTAGTGTGGTTTCATTCAGCATAATTTAAGCTAAAAGCACTTAAAAAGATACATATGCTTAGGCTGTAGCCTCAGTCAAAACTGTTTTTAAACCATTAATAACACACTGTCAATCAGTTAATTTCTGAACAATGCACATTAGATATATATTAATATAAATGATTGAATAATTACCTGTGTTCATTACCAAAAACTCTTTCAGTAATAGAGACACACAGTTCTCCTTGTCCTCAGAAAACAGTTGCTACAAAGTAGATACTTGGATGAAACTCCAAGTCAACGCAGGCTCATAGAGTGAATGGCTTGGGTTGGAAGGGACCGTGAAGATCATCTAGTTCCAACACCCCTGCATTGGGCAGGGACACCTTCCACTAGACCAGGTTGCCAAGAGCTCCATCCAACCTGGCCTTGAACACATCCAGGGATAGGGATAGCAACTTCTCTGGGCAAACTGTTCCAGCATCTCACCAACTGTTAGAATAGAATCATAGAATCCGATGGGTTGGAAAGGACCTCTGAGATCATTAAGTCCAACCCTTGATCCACTACCACTGCAGTTACTAGAC